>VUQH01046269.1:0-14205 GCA_015106775.1 Etroplus canarensis
CCTCTATGATCCTGGATTTTTATCTGCAGCGTATTGGAAGGATGTTACACAATGTCTATCGGAAAATGTTTAATACCAAAGTCCCTTTAAATGCTAAACTGTGTGTGCTTGGAATATACTCAAAGAACTTTCTACAAACACAGAAACAGTATGCAGTTTTGGACTTTGGACTTCTACAAGCCAGGAGAGCTATTGCACTATGCTGGAAGAGTATGGACGCTCCTACAATGAAGATGTGGATGAAGGAACTTTCTGAATGTATTGGACTGGAAAGATTAACATACATTGCCAAGAGCAAACAAAAAGACTGATAAACTCTGGGAACCATATATGAATATTATGACAAGTGAAAGTGTTAGATTTTTCTGAAATGATTTGCAAAAGCTGTAAAATGTAGCCCCCATTTTCTTCCCCCCTTTTAGTTTTTTGTTTTTGTTTTTAAACTAATTCATTAATTAATTTATTTTTATTGTATTTTTTCATTTATTTATTTTTTTAATTTTCCTCCATAATTTGTTAATTAATCCAATTTCATTACGTCTATTCGAATTGAAAAATGATGTAAGGGTATGCCGTATGTGTGTGTAATGTGTAAATGTTATTTGTTCATGAAAAATTTTGAAAAAGACAATAAACATATCGGCAAAAAAAAATCTGTAGTGTATTTTACTTCATCTGTTTTAGGCAGAGACATTCCAAGAGAGAGAGAGAAAGAGAGAGAGAGAGAGAGAGAGCACACACAAAACCATGAACTGAATGGGAGAATTTTGCAACAACAAATAGCGTGGTAGGAGTATAACTTCAGGGGGGAAAGGGGGTTTATTTGACTTGTTTTGTGGCAACGTCATCAAAGGTTTGACTGGTGAGTCTACACATGCATTAAAATTAAAGGTATTTTAGATAATGCTTTGTAAAAAGGCCCAGTGCAAGGGTTTTAAGGTGTAGCCTGAGTGTTAAGAATTTCATCAAAAAGGACTTTAGTTCAGTTCTGTTTGATCATGCAGTTTGGAAGTGTGTGTGTGTAAGTGGAGTTACAGTGCACACCGACAGCGACATCAGGCTTGAACAGATGAGGAGGTCTGTTACTATGTTGCTGAAACAATGAAGGTCTTCCCTTAAAAAATTCCGACTCCAACACAAAGTCAGCAACCTTTCATACATCAAAGTGTCTGAAACCATCACTCCTCTTACAAATGCTGGTGGTTAGAGTTAGAAATAAATATAAACCAGTTACTCATCAGATTCTCTTTCAATATTTACATGCTTAATTTGCAAGTTATTTTTATAATCAGGGAACGAGCCAACATAATGTAATGCAAGAACTACCAGGCAGCATTTGTAAAGAAAGAGTTAGCTAGTATTTTGCCAAACAAAACTGGTTTGTGCTGAACTGTGTGGTTTTATGGCTATTTATCGTTTCCACAGAAACTATGTTATTTCCTCAGTATTACCAATTTTTCAGCTGCTCTCAGTTGAGAGAGTAAACTTTAGCCCACGTGGATCAATCAATCAATCACCCCTGAGCTCACCTGGAATCAATTTACCTTTTCAATCAATGAAATAATTCTGAAAATTTCAGTGTCTGTTTCATAAAAAGAATTCTATTCTGTTCTGTTATTTTAGTTGTTTACTGTTTTGTATCTTTTTTATTGTTCAGTTTCTAGCTGTGCATAAATGTTAGCATTTAAAGAATATGACCTTTTGTTAGTTCTACTTTGAACAAGTGTCATTATTTTGGACCTGTACGAATGTTACTATTTATATATGAAGTGTACTACAGGTATAAACTAGGACAAAACTCGGTGGGAAACTTGAGCACTGTGCCCACTTAGCCCCACAGTATGCTCACTGGCATATGACTTTGCCCCAGTATGCCTACAGTACACCTGTATAGTTTGTATGGGGCTTCCACACCTTGTCCCAGTGCAGGCCATCCAATATGGACCCCAGGACCAATGTGAATTATGGGGGACATGTGGGCCCTGTACTATGGGACTAATACAGGCAGCTCGCTGTGGGCCCCGGTACTCATGCGAAATGTAGGGCACACAGGGGCTGGGGTGGGGCCCCACTCTCTGCTGAGCGTGGGCAGCACACACTGGGGCCCCACACGTACCCTACATTTCTGGGGCCCACAGTGGGTTGTCCACTGTAGGCCATGGGGGGCAGCATGGAATCGGCCCCACACAGACCCCAAAAAGGAGGGACAGCACTACACCTACAGGAACAACAAAAACACAATAAATGTGACCCTCTAACATGTACAAACAGTGACATCCCTCTGAGATTTAACTGTTCCTGTCTTGTACCTGGAGCAGCAGGTCCCCTTCAGAGAAGGCTGTATTGTCCATGCTGTTCCCATTCTGTCCGTTCAATCCAGGGAACACCAGACTGTTTTTACTGTTCTTCATGGTGGCTGCATTGGAAAAAGTTGGAAAAAGAAATCAGCAACGTGATAATGAAATCTTTGAGAGGTTTTAGTCATCACTGGTGTTAACCCAACCCTACCTCCAAACCCTAACACGACAGTGTGGACAAGCATAACAGACTTTTTGGAAAAAATGTAAAGAATTTTTGATGGGTGTCAGAATGAACACTCTTCTGTTTCCTGATTGTCAATATTTTGGAAAACATTTAAAACATAATTACATTAAAAATTACACAAAAAGTAACAAAAATGTGCATATTCTGAAAGCATAGGGTTAGGGTTACTGCCTTAGACCTCAGAGGGTTGACAGTGAGTTTTTATATACACAGTAAATACTCATCATTCCAGAGGAAAAAATGTATCTACTTGGTGAAACTAAGAATACTTTAGAGAATAAATGAACCCATCATTTGAGTGAGTTGTGTGTAATTTCCCCCCATTTACATTTCATTGTGCTAGTCACAGAAATGTACTGCATCCCTGTGTATTTTGCCATAAAAAAATGACGTTTAGAGGTGAATGTATGTTGTTATTCAGTGGGCATTTGAAACAACTACACAGAACCGTTTGTGTGAAACAGATCAAGTGTAGACAGATATAATGTAACAAACAAAAACAGTGTAAAAGTAAATGGTAAATGGACTGGTGCTTAGGTTGTGCTTTTCTACTCTGAGCACTCAAAGCGCTTTTTACTACAAGCCTCAACCACCCATTCACACACACACACACACACACACACAGTGCTTTATCCTATGCATTTAAGCACATTTAACCATCACACACACACACACACGCCATGGATGCATGGGGTTCAGAGTTTTACCCAAAGACGCTTCGACATGTAGACTAGAGAGGCCAGGGATGACCCGCTCTACCTCCTGAGCCCCAGCTGCCCAAAAGGACGATGATTATTAAAATACTAAATGCAACGTTAAAAGGCTAAAAATGAGTTCACAAAAGAGGAAGTGACAGGGTTGTGAAGACCAATGAACGTAGAAAACATGGCCGACACGGCTCTGCTTCCTCCCGCTGTACGAAAGTGAGGCCAACATTTTGTGGGAGCTGCCATCTTGTAGTTTTGGAGCCACAGTCTGTCCAGCAGTGATTTGGGACAGAGTCGTCGTATCCAACTTCCACCCACGCACCCTATGGGACGTGATGTAGAACACGCCCCCCAACAGACATACGCAGTCAGAGCTGCCACTCATGAGGTTACCCCCCCCACTTTACTGCACTAAATTAGTAATTCAAAATAAACCAATGAGAAAGGAGACCCTTTGAACCCAAATAAGCACGATAAGAGCTACTTAAAATGGCCCAAACCATCTTTAAGAAAAATTTATCTGAGAACTTTTTCATCTTAGTTTGACCTCTTCCCATCCAGTAACATGGAGGGGGCGGGACGTGTGGCCTTTACTGTAGTCGGACAGATAAAGACGTTTGAGCTTCACTTTTGGGGAGCTGTCTGGTTGTCCATGTTTTCTACAGTCACTGGCTCAAACGCTGTTATGGATAACGTCACATCTGTCTCCACTTCCACTTCCTCCTGTCTCCGTCATATCAATGCGTGCTCATGATTTCATTTATGAGGTATGTATTGTATTTAAATTCACTGAAATACTCTGTCAGTGTTTGTGTCAGACTCCACCGATCTGAAATAGTCTTTACAAAGCAAAGTACTGACTTCTTTTGTCAGATTACAGCTACATAAGAGATAAACATCATAATGTGACACTGTCAGGTCGTCCATGTTTTGCACAGCCACTGGTGAAGCCAGATGTCATTAGCTAGACTGGGGACAGAATCCACTGATAACACAGCACTAAGTAATAAATGGCAGCATAATGCTGGCTGTTGCTGTAACTGGCATCCGAGTGATTTTTGATGACTTGCTCTTATGACATGAAACTATGCATTTGCTTTTCTGAAATCTGATATTGGTTGATTCAATGTATAAAATAAGTTTATATAATATAGTAATGTGTGTTGCTAGCCTACTTGTTACATAAAAAATGCAGATTTGGATAGCATTTGATTAGCACACGTTAACTGCATTCTTTAAGAGTGCAGCAGACTGATGAGACACCTAAAGAGTCCAAAGGACAAAGCAAAGGTAACAGTTTATCACGGTTTAAAAGACGACATTATAACACAGCAGAAGCTATAAGACCAAATTTGACTGGCAACACACAATCTCACATATTACAAACATCATCAACACCAAGAATTATTTTTAACTTGAGGTTTTACTCCTGCTGCCCAAAAAACAAAACAGAATGGAGGCTGAGAGAGAGTTTATTTCCTGTCACAGACAGCCTAACACACCTGAGGGAAACCTTTAGATAGTACACAGTGTCTGATCTTTGTAATCATTTTACTGTGAAAACAACTTTAAAAAGTTATTATCCAGTGAAAATCCAAAGATTTCAAGGCTGGGAAAACCCCCAGTGTTTCAACATCCTGGTTTATTTACCTGAGATGTGATCACATTTTAAAGTGATAGGTGTAAAATGGCCACCCTCCAGTTACGCTGCATATTTTGAACAAGTCACTTAAAACCACACAACAGAACTCTTTTTGAAAGAGTGCAGACATAAAACTTTAACTACGTTATCTAAAAGACTGATACATAGTATACAATAATGTCTGAAGTGTGGCTTTACAGCTAAAGCAAACGCTCTCTCATGTCATTACATAAGGCCAAAGTTTGTTCTTTTGTTCATCGGTGTGGACAAAATGGAAGGCGTGCTACGGCAGTGTGACATACAAACATAAAATGCAAATTAAAAAAATCAAATCTACTCAGGTTCGACAAATTGGTCAGTCAAGTGATTTAAACAAAGAGAAGTAACAGGACACTACTAGCATTCATTTGAGCTGCTGGGTGTCAAAAACATGCCAGCCGGAGAACAAAGCTAGTTTAGACAACCATTTCCAGGTAGAGGATTATGAAAAACTTGGCAACATCCCTTTGTGTGTGTTTTTTTTTCTTAACGCAGGGATCTGTGTGAGGTGCGTGCGTTGCAAACAGATAAACCAAGCTTCCCCAGCTTGGCCCAGCATGTCATGTCATGTTCAGATTGCCTCTCCAAGTCAGAGGAGCTCCTCTATTGTTCTATGAAATTTAAACTTGGCAATAATTGTGCAGGTCTAGTGTTCAAATGGCTGCTTGTGCTGCAAGTCGAATAATTCCACTAAAGCATAAACACAAAAATAGTTGGCTACATTCAGCATCATGAAAAATGAAGTTTATCCTGAGATCTTAAGGCTTGTTTGGTTTGAACAGGTAATGATAAGCTGTTCTCAGCCACACCATGGACCCTGCACTGGGTCTATAAATAATCTGAATCATGGGTTTGCAGCAGAAAAGGCCTGAGCTGAGCTTCGGTTGTTTTTCTCTCTGCCAGAAAACAGGTTTTCTCATCGCTGGATAACTGATCTGGCAGCCTGCACATCCGTACACACACACACACACACACACACACACACACACACGTGACCTGGGGCGACTGTAAGGACAAGAACGCTTCCCTTATCTGGACAGCCACTGCAGGAAAATCCCAGGATATGGTTTCTCCCACCTCGTCCGTCCAGTCCTGTTGAGGATGGAAGAGGCCCCTGAGCACCTCTCCTTGAAAAAAGAAAAAAATCAAAACACACAACGACTCGCCACCCGCACACCATTTACACAAACACGCCGACCTGCGCAGCCTGACTGTTACTCAATGCTGAAGGCCTGACATGCAATGCAACCAGTGCACACAACTGCTATTAACAGAAAATGGGAGTTTCACGTGTGACTGTACAAAAACAGACTGACAATCACGTTAACCATTTTAGAAATAAACAGACATAATTCATTTGTGTTTCTTCAGCCACACACACACAGATAGCACACTGCTGTCCTAACGTGGACAATCCACCACGTCCCTTTACTCCCTTTTTCCTCTCTATTGAGTGTTTGCGTGAGTAAGTGGGCCTCTTTGTGGCCGTCTGTTTGTTTTCATTCATGTTTAGCGAACTCCACATTGGGTTCTCCCTCCACAACTTTTTCCATCGCCAACAGCTTAACGGCTCGCGGTGCTGTTGTGTGCGCTGACAGTTCTCTGTGCAGCTGCGGGAGAAACATGTCTAATGATACATGGCCAAATGTTTGACCACAGCCTGGAGAAACATTCCTGGGAGTCTGTGGGAGACAGTGAAGGAAGAGAAACACAGATTCCCATTAAAGCCAAGCCTGAACGCTACATACAGTTTATGGTTATGGTAATAATAATTCCATCTCCACTCAGGCTGTCGTCACCTTAAGACTGACATGTCATCAGCCAGCGAGCATGCATAAGGTGAAAACATGTGCCCTGCACTCAGATCAGCAGCAGGCTTCAGAGGAGGACTTCACTAACCAACACAATGGGTACCTCTAAGGGTTTCCATGACACTGTCAACACCCGTTTTATAAGGTGAAAATAGTCACTGCAAGAATTAAAATGACCTGCCGTCAATCAAAGATGCAGTTCTGCCAGTTAGCAATGCACATTAGAGAAAAAAATCATAATCATGATTATTTTTAACGATATTCAAACCTCAGAATAATTCACCGACTGAACAACACGTATTTACTGAGCTATAAAAAAGTGCCTTTTTACAAGAGACTGCCTTAAACGTTAAACATAATTAAAACATAAAACTAACTGTAAGAGAAGTGAGGGCATGGGGGGCGGGGCTGTGCAGTATGGATGGTGACACCTGGCCAGCGGGTGTTTTTCACTGCCCATCACTGGACACATGTAGAACCAGCCGGGGACAAACTGGGGCCCAGGCAGAGCAACAAAAAGCTGAAGCCACAGAAAGGAGTACATGAGACACTCAGGGACAAAGGCCCCCCCCCCACAGGCGACTGTGGGTGGGACTGTAGGTTCCCTGTAACCCAGAGAAAAGGAAATTGGTTAGCTTGGTTAATAACACAAAAAGGACAGCTTGGTAGCTGAGCGTGGAACAGTAACAGTTTTTTTTCCTGCTACTGTTACTACAGTCACTGGAAGCCAAAATCCAGTGTGATTAATTAGCCAGCCCTAATGACAGGTCAACCTGCTTACATGTGTTCTGACCCCGCCCATTAAACTTCTGCTCAGTTTGAACCCTGCAACCATCTCCCTGTTTCTTTGCTGATTCACTTCATTTGGTTCACCTCGAAGAACAGCAGCGTATGCCTGTATAATAAACTGCACGGAGCTGGGTGACCACAAATTTAACTGGGACTAGACAGCTGCAAAAGTTTGGGGAGAATATTAATAACTGTAAAGGTTCATTTGGATTCTAAAAACGGTGAGATTTGCGCTTTCTGCTTAAGCTAGAAAGAAAAACGCGACTGCTGTGACCAAACCAGAGGGAGTCGCTGCTGCAGCTTCCCATAGAACGCTGTGGTTATTTCAATTAATTCCATGAAACCCGCAAACTCCAAGACAGCAGTGATCGCCTTTTGCAGGCTACAGTGCAACTTGAAGCTGAGAGAGGACACAACGTATACCTATAATGCAGTACTCATCTCCAACACTCAGTGCCTTTGATACAGAGCACTTAAATGAACTCCAAAGAACCATGAAGGGCAGGAGTTTTTCTTCAAGTAAAGCAGTCCAAATATTGAGGAAAACAGGCTGCAGTCTCAAACTGAACCCATAAGAACCCATGGTGACATGCAGGTAACAAACACTACATTTTTTACAGCTGTGTGGGCCTCTTGGTCTGTCGTACATCCCCCATCATCTTCCTGTAAGGAAAAACGGATCTGGGTTCTTACAGGTTAACTAAGTCGCGCATTTCGGTCAGGGTTAAAATATAGAACAGACGATAAAATTTAAAGCCCAAGCTAAACCAAAATAAAACTAGATAAACAACTGAAAAGCTGAGTGTCTACTTCAGAGTAACAGCATGTGGAATGGGGAGACAGTGAAACGAAAGAGAGCAAAAAGGAAATGCTGTCACGGGTTGGCGGTCTGCCAAACTCGGAGTAGTAGTATAAAGCATGCCAACAATGCATATGGGAATATTATCTTGATTTGAAAACATTTAGTTCCAGTAGATCCTGTACAGAGATCTCTGTTCTCACGCAGATGTGCAGGAAAGGGCAGAGCCTGCAACAAGTAACAGCCAATGAGTCGGGTCACTCAGTCCAAAGGTTCATCCTCCCATCATGCTTTTGATTAATGTCCCCTTCTACTTCCATGATTTTGGGGGGAACAAACTGCTTCCTTTTTTCAGTGTGATCAAGGAAAAGAACAAAGGAGCAATTCTGGATGTAAAACAGGTTTTCCAGCCCTGCCCCAGGCTTAAAGTAAACTGTGGGCTCTCCGACATGCTGTCACAGAGTCATGAAGTGTGTCACAGTTTCAAAAACTCCTTCTTTAGCCACAGTGTATCATTGTGCTTGTGATCAGGGCATTATTTCTCTAATAAACCTTTCATCGTATAGTCAGTTAAGTTCTCTGAGAGGGACCAAGATTCCTTCACCTTCTCTGGACTCTGTTTAAAAAAAAAATTTACTCCATTAAGAAAGAATTCGACCAAACAGAAGTCCTTCTCTGACCAGACAAGATAAGCTGTAGGAAGAGTGAAAACGTAAGCAGAGGACTGAATGTCCCCAACAAAAGGTGGAAGTGCTTAAAGCGTGAGTTAACCACAGATCTTATTAAGGAACTTAACAAAAACATATTCAGAAACACTTTGACTTTGAGGCAAGAGAACAAAAATATACACAACCATAACCGATTTGAGTTTTAGGACTGATTCCTGGCCATGCTAACGGTTTTATAGCTTGTTAGCTTGCTCATGTTTACTAGTGGCCTAAGCTTTAGTATTTTAGCTAGGGCTAGGCAGGTCAAAAAATATAGACTTTTATATCATTTTTAAACTGCTTGCAAAATATGATGGCCCCAAAGTGTAGTGGTTTATATGTTTACCTTACAAGCAAAAGGTCCCTAGTTCAATTCCAGGTAGGGATGTAAGTTTTTATTTTACCATGGAGGGTTTATCAGGAAGATAAAACCTTTGCTAAGTTACCAATGTGGATTAATAATTTGACAAAGGTTTTATGTTGGGGAAAACACAAGTGAGCCGCTGAGGGTATGCTTTTTTTAATATGGTGGCTGTGGCCCAGGAAGTAGACCGGGTCGTCTTCTAAATAGAACATCAGTGGTTTGATTCCCAGTTTCTCCAAACCTACGTGCTGAAGCAGCCTCGGGCAAGATACTGAACCTCGAATTGTTCCAGATGTATCCAGAGTGTGTGAGAGTGCAAATCCACTTTATGAACGTATGGGTGAATGGGACTTTTAGTAACAAGTGCTATGTAAGTACCAGTCCATGGATAAATGCCAGTGGATCTCAGTTTTAACTATTAGCAACCTGGTTAGCTACCCTGTGTAAACTAATGTGGACTGACCTTCATGGCAATCTAAAGGGAAATGATGTGTTTTAATATCTTCATAATAACAAATCTGTAGTTACAGACTGTAAACTTTTAAAGAAATCATGTTGGCCCTAACTTCTACTTTTTGTACTTTGAAAATCATATTGTGAATTAGAGTAATGTTTCCATGGTAACCAGTATTGTTCCAGATTAACCAAGTGCTGGTAATCTAATCAAAAAATACATTATACCTAACAAAGTGAGAACTTCTATATTTAAAATTTAAATTAAAGAGTATAATGACTTTAAACCTCAGCTAATGTAGCCACTGTCCAGCAATGTCAATACTGTGCTGCACTGTGGAAACTGTATTTATCACATATCCTGTGACTGTATTCTCTAATACTCCACCCAAAACTGTTGGTCATACTATGTACCTTCAGCTGCTCGTCCTCGGTAGCGTAGTGGTTTACGCATTCGCCTTACAAGCGAAAGGTCCCTGGTTCGATCCCAGGAGGGGACACAAGCCCCTCTCACCCTGGAGGGTTGTGTCAGGAAGGGCATCTGGTGTAAAATCTCTGCCAAATTACCAATGTGGATTAATCCGCTGTGGCGACCCCTTGGTGGAGAATATAAGGGAGCAGCTAGGTTGCAGCAAGGGATTAATGGTGAGAGGGGCCCCATGGTGAGAGGGGCTTGTGTCCTGAGTCGCACCAGGGCACACTACTATTGGTCGTACTAAAACATCTAAATACTATTTCAGAATACTACATTAATACGGAATTTTAGACGCAGACTTTATACCCAAACATGTTTCTTTTCCAGGTCTCTTCTAGATTTGTGCCAGGTGCAGCTTAAATTCGTTTCAGAACAGATGGGCGATCAAAATAAACGGCGATTACATGTTGTTCAAGCGTGCCTCTGTGTGTTCATGCGGCGGCATCTTTGTTTTTTTAATAATCATCATAATTTAGTCCAAGCTTTCAGGGCTCCTTTTATCTATTTAAACAGTAACGTCATCACTCTTGGACTCAGCGCAGACAGAAAAAAAAACAACACAATACAAAATTTAGGTTGCCGTCAGGCGTGCTTCACATATCACATCACTAAAGTGATTCTTATCAGGCTGCAGACAGTCAGTCAAAGTGCTCAGACAGACGGAATCAACAGTTTGAGGCAGAAATACCAACATTGCCTCCTACAGCATTTCTAAATTTAGCCACGGCAAATCAGATTGTAAGTTCTTGGATGGTGGTAGATGGACGTGACTATAAATGCTTCAAGTATGAATATATACACACATTATGATCATTACAATCACTAAAAGCTAATTTCCAGTTTACATTCTTTCCAAACCGTTGCAGATTTGAATCACAGCCCTTAAATAAATGTAATAATGCATCTTTTGTGTTTCTGATGCCCCAGCCAAACTGAGTGGGACGGCAGCCAGTTCTGGCTCGACACATAAACAAACAAAGCATTTTTGGAAGACTCCAAATGTCACAAAAAGCCTTGGTGGGCGAGCTCAGGCCTGGCCAGTACAGAATGTGGAAAAAAAAAAAAAAAAACACAAACTCTGGGCATGAAAGGAGATGTAGGCCTGTGGTTTGAAGCTGGAGCGGCTGAGGAGAAACCTTCCAGAGAATGGAAATTGGAAAAAATGAAAACATGCTCACTGTCTCCCAGCGGCTGCTCGGATTCTCACGACATACTGAAAGGCAAGTCGTGAATCAAAAAGCCAACAAGCCGTCACTAGAGCAACATGTGATGAGCCTAAGTTGACAGCTGCATTAAGTCTTCCAACAGAACATCCTGGTTAATGAGCCCATCAGGATTCAATAACAAACGAGACTGGGCTTCTCAAAACTGATTCTCCATGAAAAACAAAGATCTGCCCACTTCAGTCTTCCACTCTTAGTGTCACGTGTACGGGTGTGTGTTTACATGGCTCAGACGTCCCAAAAACCAAATTATATCAAATTAAAGTGCATGATATGATGTTACCACATCAACTATGATTGCTAACAGGCCCTGGATGTTTTCAATGAACTCTGAAAGCAAGTCCGCATTTTTCTCAAATTTCTAACAGCGTCACACAAATATGTCAGCAGCAGTGAGCCACAAGCTTTCCAAAATAACCAGGGCTGCCTCATAAAGTCACGCTATGAGGCCAGCAGCCCCGCTTGTTCAGGGAAAGCTGCTATTTCAAGGCAGCCTAATAATTTTTCATTATCATGTCTTGAAATCTCAGTTTCACCTCCTAAAACTGCCTGTTTGTTCTTTTCTCTGAGGCTTTCTTCTTTTACCTAACGATTAACAGGATTCGTATCTTAAATTCTAAGCATGCCACCACCTGAACCACCCCTGGACTCATTTTTTTAATTCTCACAGCCAGTGGTCTTGTTTAGCAAAGACTGAGGGTTAGTGGTGGGGTTACTTAACGTGGAAATTTCATTCATTTGGCATACCTAACCTGCAACCTTATAATAGAACAAGTCTAAGGCAAAATGCATGTACGTGACTTGATTTTAAAGATAACGTCTCGCTACTGAAACTGTTCATTTGCAGCGTAGCCTTAACCTAACCTGAGGGGTCCACCAGAGACCTGGTGGACGTCACATCATCTTCTTCAGCCGGAGCTGAACTCCATTAAACTCTGCAGAGCGAGGAGTTTTACACAACACAACTGTTTCCATGTATGAGAACTCTGCATCCCTCCACTGCTGGCTTTTCTTTCAAGATTGGCCACGCTCAAACATTCCTCTGAAGTTCCTGTATCATTTGATCAGCGCGGTCTTTATTCATTGTTTCCCATCATATTTTCTCCATCTGAATCATCGCTGACTCAGCAATACATCGGAAGCATACAACCGCTGCTAGTTCCACCCCATAAACTCCACCGATGTGTTCAACTAATGGTATTTTGGAAATCCATTTTTGTCTTTTTCAAAACTAAATGATTGGAGGAATTTAAACTTGCTTAAGTGGAAGCTGTAATGGTTCTACAATGGACGAGTGAAGCACTGAAACACAAATGAAGACACACAAATCAAATTAGAAAATAGTTTTTGTAGGTCATGGTCCCTTCCAGGGTTCTGCACCATATATAAAAAAAATTCAAAATCAGTGATTTTAAAACCTCAATAAACAAGAATGAACAATCACATCAAAGTGATTATATATCATATTATGAAGAAGCCATAACAAACAGGGTGTTCCATTCAATAGTCTAATACTTCCTACAGCACAGCATGAGATGCATGTGATTCGCTGCAACGACACTTTGACATGAAGATGTCAGTATTTACAGTTCGGGGTTTCCGTTAATGTTTTACTCATGGGACGGTTAATGTTTACCTTCAAATCCTCAGTTTAGACATGTTATCGTTACTTCAGTTATGCTGTGTATAGACTTTGACTCTCGAGGAGGTGTAGTGTGGCCCAGAGAAGCATAAAGGTGTTGCTATTAACGGGCCACCATGCAAGCAGTATTCCCCTGACTGTGACTGTGATGACTAAAAGGTGACGTTTTAGTGGTTTGATGACTTTAATACAAGCAGAAGAACATAATGCTGAGAAACATGACGTTGTGGTGTGATACTACAAACAAACAAACAAACGAACACCTGTCTTTCGCCCCTATACTTATCATAAGCACAGGAGCATGCTAAAGCAGCTGCTGGAAGGTGTCTTGGCATGGCTTACACTTTGCATACTACACATGTATCACATGAGATGTATCACATGGTACATATTTCCCAGTCCAAGTCTGCAGGCTGTGTTTGTAAACATGTTGATCTGGGGCACTGAGGTGGAAAACTTGCACGTAAAAAGAGTAAATCTGTTACTGATAAAAAGAGAAATGCGACTGTGCTGCAGTGATAATTAACTGCTAGGGTGATTATGGACGATTTAGACCTCAGAGAGTCAAATGACTTTTAGCCATCAGTATTACTGAGTATGGTATAGACAGGTAAACTCTGAGATCCTTACACTCTTCTACTTCACAGCAGTGGGTGGCACAGTGGCACAGCGGTTAGCATTGCTGCCTTACAGCAAGAAGATGCCTGGTTCGTACCCTGGCTGACGCCTTCAGTGTGTGCATGTTCTCCCTGCAGCTATGTGGGGTTCTCCAGTTTCTTCCCGTAGTCATGTGCACGCTAGGTTTGTTATGGTCACTCTGAATTGATCCTGGATGAGACAGTATGGTTAATCTAGGAAAATGCTATCTACGTTACTTGAGCGTCTTCTTTGCAGAGTTTAGCATGAAACGTACTGTGAATGCCTCACGGATGTAGCAACGGTTATAATTACATACTGTCGCAGCTACAGCCCTTCAGCAGCCTGTCTCACCTGCATAAACATCAAGTAGG
>VUQH01046269.1:14225-25432 GCA_015106775.1 Etroplus canarensis
GAATGTCACAGCTCCTGTGTACTGTGTGTAGCGTGTCCATTCATACTGCAGGTTCCCACCCAGGCTGATAACAGAATGCAAGCACGTACAAACATTTCACACCGTGTCTGTTTAAGGTTGCACTGCACTTGGTCATAAAGTTGTCTGGTAATATCACAGCTCCTTTAATAAACCTTGTGCACATTTTTACCTCTATTGTTATATAATGACAGAAATAATGAGCCAAAAAGCGGCAGAGACAAGCAGGCAACTTACTCAGCAGTCTGTCTGCCAACACCTCAGCTAAAATGCCTGCGTTACTTAAAGGGAGCAATACTCTGCAGCTGGTGGAACTGTTATATGAACGACTCACATGTAATTGACTTTCCTCATGACTCATCAGCTTTTCAAAGCCTGGGTGCCTGCGCATTTAATTAACTTGCAGCAACTCTTAAAAAGCATCTGAGAAATGGCTGAGGCTGCTGTGGGTGTTGCTCGCAGGCAAGGTGGGGTAAGGTTACAAGCACTGAGGATGTGTTGTTTCCTAAAACCAGATTCCTGCATGCTTCTCATTCCTTTCTCGGCTGTCAAACGTACAGCACGTACTCAAATCAGTTTTACACCCAGTGGCTGATAAGTGCTGCTTTAGTGTCCCCAGTTATGTTTTGCCCATTTATCAGGTTTTTGTCTCGCTATAATCCCACAGTTAGTTTCTATACATGACCTCATCCATATAGGCCCAATTCTGAGATTTCACAGGATGTATTCAGTACGACAAACAGCCCCATGGGTTGCCTTAAGGTTTAGCAAACACGATAAATTACCTTTCTTCCTGAAACAATCTATATTTGAATCTTGATCTTCTGACATGCATGTTTTCTAGCAAGAACCTCCTGCCCTTCCTGCATTTCTTCCAAGTGGAACGAAGTGAGACCGCTGGCAGGGCTGTCTCACGGAAGCGGGTCTACAGACACAGAGAAGTCTCCTCTTTATTTGTGAACCAAGAGGGAAATCAGGAACTGGTTGAAATAAATTATTACTAAATTTCAAAATGTGACCAAAGTTTGAAAGTCCATTTGAAGTGGGACTACAGCTGTGAGGACATTTTCTCAGTTGTAAAGTCAGTAAAAGTATTTTCTCAAACATAGTGGCGGCAGTGGTTCAGTCTGTCAGCGGGCCTGAGGGTTGCTGAGGGCGCCGGTTCAAGACCAACCTGGACCTAGTGACCTACTTGGGACCCACCAATCCAAGACCCCATCCTGGACTAACGCATATGGTGGTGGACTGAAAACCAGATCAGCTCACCCCCCCCTCCTCAGCACTGCCACGGTGCCCTAAAGCAAGGCTTCCGACCCCGCCCCCGGTGCCTGTAATGGGCTGCCTTGTTCTGCACCTCCGTCAACAGTGCGTGTTTCTGGTTGTGCTGTGTGTTTTGCATGCAAACATGCGCATATATAACGACTTTAAAAAGAGTGTGTTGGCTTGTAATTTCCCTGTTCTGGGGAGTAATAAAGTATGTATCTTCTCTTCTTCTACAGTCTAAATTATCCTTCTTGTCAAACTTTTTTTACCTCCAGTATTTGGGATTATTAAACGTCTTTAATTACTAACTCAGTAACTAAGAAAACATGGTAAATAATCAGTGAATAATCTTTCCCTCCCACTTAAACTTAATCCCAGTATCTGAGCCTGATGTTCTGTGTTTCCCCTCATGGGACTGGCAGGATTCTGCTGATGGATTACACCCACACCAAGGTCATTCCTAATTAAGTGATGGGTTTTTTTTTTTTTGAGTTGTCTAGAAACTCAAACCACTGCTTTACTACAATTTTGCATGGATAATATTTCTAAAAATAAAAATAAAGCATAGACAAGCAGCGAGCTAAGGAGAAATAAGATGATGCTGTGGGTGGGTTTACTAAACCCATTCATAGAAAACTGCCACACAGCACCACAAGTGGTCAAAACTCCACAGGAAACCTTTAAGAAACAAGATGTTTCTGACAGACATAAAAACATTTTGGGGAAAAAAGTCTTAAAACTAAAAACCCAAGTCTCCATCTTTGCTGTAGCAACAGAAGGCCATCAGGTTTGTTTACTGCTCTTTACAAAGTGAGGATGTGGAGGTCAGAGTGGCGGGTGGGCTTAGCTTCAGTCCACTTCACCAGACAGCACGGACATTTTAAGAAGTCTTAAGGAAGCACACTTGCAGCTGGTCCTCACCTTTAAAGTAGCTCTTGACCCTTAGGTATCCCACGCTGAGGCGAAGCACCGACAGTTTGTCCAGGCGAGAGCGTACGTCCTCAGGAAAGGGCAGGAGGTCCATCAGCCTGTCCAGCTCCCCGTTCAGCCGATCCCGGTGGCGCTTTGAAGGGTTGGATTTAACCGCCGCATTGTCATCAGAGATCTTCTTTCTAAGGAATAAAAATAATATATCTAGTTAGTAGAAGCGATGACAAAAGATCAAGAGTGAGTCATTTCAAGCCCGGCTAAGCAGGGTGCAGCATGACACATGCTAGTTAAACGTGAACCATTGTAACTTTAATCCTCCAAACAGCTTCAAACAAAAAATAAAAACAGGAAGCCGTAAATGTGACCAATAAATATTCATGTGAGTCCATGATTCCACATGAGTACCTCATGACAGCTGCAAGTGTTACAAAATCTTGATGAAGCAATGCAAGAAGGCGGCCGAGTGTGTTAATCACAAGGAGAGGTGGCAGCAGGATGCACTATGTGAAGGAGGCAAGCCTGTGGCGTCAGTGTGATGATGGTCTGGGTGGTGTTCTGCCGGCAAACCTTCCGCCTACTCCACAGCGGCGACCTTTCCTGATGGCCTTTCACACCAGGTCACTGCACTATGCACCTCAGCAGAAACGGTCGTTTCAAAAAGACGGACCTGATTTGAAATCACTATACCTCCGCAACCACGAACCGCTCGTGAATGGAACGGTTACCACATGAAAGGGCGGGGCACAAAGTTCCAAAAGACCACAACTTAACCATTTGTAACTTTGTGCAACTGTCCCAAGTCGCTATCAAGAAATACACCGCTTTGAAATTGGGTCCATGTTTCTGAAACACCCTGTAGTTTGAGGCAGACGATGAAGAGTTGTTAGCTTGGTTTTCTCCATACGTCCGTCTATCTGAGCATCTGTGGGATGTACTTCCAGGAGTTCCATGATCTGATGCCAATGCCTTTATGCCTGATATCACAGGACACCTTCAGAGTTACGTATTTGTTTTTTAAAAAAACATGAGGACAACACAGACTGGTGGTTTTTCCCCAAGAAAAGGTTTTTAACTCTGAATTGGTTCCCTATGGAACTCCATGTGACCAGTAAAGGTATATCCCTGAAAAGCCCAAAGTTCTTCATGAATGCTGACCTGACTCCACTTGAAGTGAGGTTACGTACCATGGTCAGAGTGTTTTTTTCTTTTTTTAAATGAAAACTGGATGATTAATAACTTTGCACTAGCAAAGTCAATTCCATAATAACCCTGAATTTTTTTTTCTAATTTCAGCTGCAGCAACAGCAGATGCGATGGCGGCACAGGTGACATGGTTTTCCATGAACATGTACAATCCCATGATCAAGCTGTTTTTTTATTTTGCGCAGATCGGAGGAACAGTCACAGAGATGTGGCTAAAAAAATGGAAAACTTTTGCAGAAAATGCCACCTGGTGGCCAGTTCTTATTTTCAAAATGGCTGAAAATCTAATGAGTTCCAGATCAGGAGGGCTATCGGCACGGGAAAATTCAAAATCCTGCACCAAACAATTTTTGCACTATGACAATGACACAAAGGATTTGCAGCGGCATTCCTGGTTTTGGGGATAGAGCAAATACACCAGCTTGCAAAATATATGCATTTGCACAAGTCATTCCATTTACCACTTATGTATTCTGTCAAGATGAAAATGTGTTTTTAATCATGACAGCTGCTTTATTTGCTCAGCTTGACTTTCATCTGACCACCCATGCTTAAGTGCAAAACACAAACTCACGAGGCTCACTGATGATACATTTCATTACTCACAAATCAGTCACACATGCTGAAGCGGGAGTGAAACCAAGAGTCGGTAAAAATAAGGGATGGGCCAACACACATGACTACTGTTATCATTCCTCCAACACACAACTACAGAGAAAAGCAAAGGCTGACTTACAGGATCACAAGAAGCAGCTTTCTCACAACGTGCAAAAACCAGCCACCTCTATATGGAAGTTCATTCCTGCCAGGATAACTAGAGGAACAGCTCAAGTTAAGACGTTTGGGGACAAAGTCAGAGACGCAAGGCTGAGATGGTTTGGACATGTTCAGAGGAGGGATAGTGGATATATTGGACAAAGGATGCTGAAGATGGAGCTGCCAGGCAGGAGGAGAAGAGGAAGACCACAGAGAAGGTTGATGGATGTAGTGAAGGAGGACATGCAGAGGACTGGTGTGAAGGAAGAAGATGCAGGGATAGGGTGAGATGGAGGCAGATGATCAGCTGTGGAGACCCCTAACAGGAGCAGCCAGAAGAAGAAGAACAAGACTGCAAGCCAAGTAGCCTTATGTCCCTTTCATTACAGCTACGTTCATTTTCTTCACCTTAACCAATTCAGGGTCGCGCGGAAATCAATCCCAGCTCTCATGGGGCGAAAGGGCGAGGTGCACCCTGGACAGGTCGCCAGTCTGTCACAGAGCCAACACATAGAGACAATTCATTCATAAGGTCAATTTAGAATCGCTAATTAACCTAACCCCCTGTGCATGTCTCTGGAGGAAGAGACATGCATGTCTCTGGAGGAAGAGACATGCATGGGGAGAACATGCCAAGTCCACACTGAAGGGCCTGTTGGATTCGAACCCAGACCCTCTTGCTGCGAGGCAACAGTGCTAAGCACTGCGTCACCATGCTGCCTACAGCTACATTAAGTTGGCTCAAGTAGTTATTTAGCCAATTGTTCATTTTCACCAAAAAAAAAAAAGAAAAACAAACCATAAACATTAAAAAAGGGACAATGAAACAGGCAGATGCTCTGACTTAACACATGCTTAACTCATGTCTGTCCAATCAGGCTACATTATTCATTACTGTACATTAATGAGGTCTATTGGTACAGCCTGAAAGCTGGTAATAAAGTCTCTTCTATCACCCAGTATTAGGCTCTGTTCACACTGCAGGTCTTAACACTCAATTCCAATTTATGTGCAGAAGAAGACGTGACGTCACAGAGCACGCTGTGTTTACAGAAGTAAATACGGATGCTACACATGTCAGTGTGTGTGTGTGTGTGTGTGTGTAAAACCTCACTTTCTTCCACTGACTAGCTGCCATGCTTGTTTGAGCCATTGTTTACATTTGATCTCGCCGCACCTCGCCTCCTCTGGTGGAGAATTATGACGTCTTTCTCACTTCAGTGACGTAAAAGTCAGATGAAATGTGACAGGATCGTTCAGACTGAGGTCGCTTTGAAAAATGTGGATACGTATTGATTTAAGACCACATATGAATGTGGCCTGAATCTGATTTGGAAAAAAAATAAAATAAAAAATAATAATAATAATAATAATAATAATATCGGGTTTTTGGTGTTCAGACTGTCATTAAAAAAAAGAAGAAAAAAAAAATCAGACATGGGTCACATATGAGCAAAAAAAATGGATTTGGGCCACTTTTGCCTGCAGTGTGAACGTAGCCTTAGTGTCTCAAGCTGCACCGAGGCAACACAGGTATGTGTGTCTGTGTGTACAGTACACAGAAACCTGTACAGTCTATGCAGCTTGTTAACCAATTTAGCTAGCCTTAGCTCATAACTCAGAATTGCGCCTTCTTGTCCAAATATGGTAACTTGTGACTCAAACAAATAATAAATAAAAAAATGGCTGCTGCCAAAATTTTTAAGATTAAAATTCCCGAGCACGGTGGCGCAGTGGTTAGCACTGTTGCCTCACAGCAAGAGGGTCTGGGTTCAAATCCAACTGTGAGGAGTTTGCATGTTCTCCACGCGTGTGCGTGGGTTCTCTCTGGGTGCTCCGGCTCCCTCCCACAGTCCAAAGACATGCAGTGGGGGTTAGGTTAATTGGTAATTCTAAACTGACCGTAGGTGTGAATGGTTGGTTGTCTCTCTGTGTTGGCTCTGCGACAGACTGGCAACCTGTCCAGAGCGTACCCTGTCCCTATGATAGCTGGGATAGGTTCCAGCGCCCCCCGCGACCACTGGACAAGCGGAAAAAGATGAAAAATTCCTGAGTCCACAATCAATGGGTGACATCAAGATGGCTACATCCATCTTTTATATACAGTCTATGGTCAACAGCAGTCCAACTTTACATACTGACAAAAAGTTTGAGGTGTGTTTTGGTCAAACTAAATATTTGCTAAGCAGAGCTTCTGCTACAGTGCAAATCCTGGTTTGGTTACAGTAATAGAGTTGTTTCTTATTATAGTCAACAGCTGTTTAAACTGAGTGAGACCCAGCTGACAGCAGCAGAATGACTGTGTCCTGGCCAGCTGCATGCAAGTACATGATGTGGTTCAATCTGTGTCTGTGTGATTCACAGATCTATGGTTCAGACTGTAAAAAAAACAGGAAGCAAAGACAGCTGAGACACAGCAAGATTAAAACCTAACCCCTGAATTAATGAATATCATTTCTAGTTTTCTGTCTGGACATTCAGAGTCATCCTCAGTCTATATCTACAAATCTTATCCCAAAGTATGATTTAAAGGACAGTGAAGGACGTGTGTTTTATTGTACGCCTAGAAATTATTGATCTTCCATTTGCACCACAACGTGTCCCCACACAGTCAGATGTTTATCTTTCATAATCTATTTATAACAAACAGTAATGTGTCAGTTCTGTCAGGTTTCTCAAGCCTGTTTTCTGTTTTCTTAAACCTGACATGGGAACTGAATTTATGTGGAAGATCCTTCTAAACCCACTTTCTTGTTAGAAATATTTTAATGTAGACAGATTGCTATAAAATGCAACCCAAATGAGCAGCATAGTGTCAGCTAACCCTGTTCTTACTGATACCTGACGGAGTCCATCTGAAACCCTTAAACTGTGCAGGACACACACACGTACTGTGCAGCAGCTGCACCAAAAAAACCTTACTTTCTGGCACATTAATGGGTAAAAAAACCCCATCGCTTAGTTAATTCACCTAATAATTAAATAAACTACAGTATGTTGGGATTTTTGTTTTTCATTTTTCAAGTTATTTCCTGTTTATTTTTGTGATCTTTGGCGCATGTGTGTTCACCTCCTCTCTTTGTTAGTTTAGTGTGCCCCACCCTCATTATCACCTGTCACCAATCGGCCAATCAGCCTCAGTACTCGTTGTTTTTGCTCTTGTATGTGGGACTTCTTAGACTCTGCCCTGTGTGGAGACTGCTGCCTCTGCTGTGATCGCTTTGGGCGACTGCCTCGATATCTGCGACTGTTGCCCGCAAATAAAGCCTTTTGACTTTGGATTTAACTCTGCCTCCTGGTGTCCCGTTTGTGGGTCCTCACCCCTGTGAAAATCTTACAAAAACAGAACAATGTGATCATGTTAGATCAAACCGAGGCTGACACAAAACAAGTGACCAACAGTTTCTTTTCCTCTGATCTGCAAAGTGACTTGTACTCTTCTGCCATCCCATCTGATGGGATTCTGATGGCAGCAGTAGCTGTGGTAGTTATGTCTTCTTTTTCTTCTTTTCACTGCTTTATTGTGGATGGCACCAGCAACGAGGTGCAATAATCAGAATCTGAATTAGTAGGGTAATTATATACTATGCCAGGACGTTGTTCAGTTTGTTACTGGCACTGCAGTATTTATGATAACATCATGTGTGTTACTAACATTATATCAATAGTTCTTTTTGCAGTTATTGTCGTAAACGTATCATGACACCCCAGCATCAAATATTTCCATTCTCATGAACAGACATGAGCCGTGAGGGAAAGGCTGAGAGCGTTCTCTGACAGAGGAACCAATCAGTGAACTTGGGCAGTCTGTTCAATTCTAATCAGATGAAATCAAACGGTCGACCCTCAGCATCCACTTCAACCATTACCATAGCATATTTGCAGTTTTTGGACGCTTCTTTCTCCCTTCACCAAAACTCTGGTTAATGTTAGGTTATTACATTTCTTCTTCCACCAATAACTTGAGTGCTGGCCTCAAACTCGAGCTGCACCTTCTCAGAAATGGTGGAGGACTGATCTCACTCCCAAGAAATGCCTCACAGAGACAAAAGCCAGCATTCAGAAGCAGTTTTTTCACCTTGATTCGCCATGAATCACGGGGTTGAGTAGCACACATCTGGGCACTCACTGTACTGGAAAATGCGTCCGCATATCCTTTGATTTCTATTAGGATTCCTTATCTCAAGAGGACAACAGCAGGGACATGAACCCAAAAGCCTCCATGCTGTAAAGCAGCTCAGCTGTTATGACAGTGATGCACATTTGTCTTCTCTGAACAGGCTGAGCATCTGCCAGATCCAAAAGGATGACTCACTGGCTCTAAAATATCGTCTCTAAGAAGCGCACGCTTTCTAAACACATGCATCACCGCTGACAAACACAGGCAGCAAATCTGGAGGCAGGACAGTTTACAAAGAGACAGAGAGGAAAAAAAACCTAACAGGAAGCTCACACTTAATAACACGTGTTGTACATAGATGTGAAAATACAGAGATGATGGATGCGTGACAGCTGGAGCAGCACCAATTGAAAACACTGTTTTCCTCAGAAGGCCAGTAGTTATTGCCCAACGGTCAAACTGCTTCAAAGTAAAGTGAGGCTTTTCAGGAGAGAAACCTGTTCCAGAGAAAGACTGTAAAGAACATTTATTTCCATTTACAGTCATTTCTATCTGACAGCATGGCTGTGTTCTGGGACCTGCTTGGAACCACTGGACCACGCAGCAAAGCCCCCACCACAGAACACAGCAGGCATCAGTGAAAACAGGCATGACGTGTAATAAGTCAGAAATAGCATGAAAGGAGGAGCTGGGGTGGATGTGGGTTGCAAAGGTGCTTGCAGACACTCGGCAACACTGGGTTGGCTAAAACAGCTTAAACAGTCTGTCCTATATGAAATAACCAGCTGGCTAAAGCTGACACGTATCAGCTGAGCTGTGATGAACAATATGCTCAATACAACCACCAAGGCTATAACGGCCACAGGCAATCAGAGGACAAGTCCCCCGACTGCCAGAACTTGGGAAAACACTTTAAAAAGCTTCAGAGAGGAGAACAAAACACAGCAGCAGAATGTTAAAAGCAGAATGTTCGAGAGAGACAATTGATGTCACCGCGTTTGAAAAGGAGGAGAAACTGGATACGGAGTTTCACAGGTCAGGCTTTAAAAAGCTCCCGGGTGGCGAATGCTCTATGCTGCTGCGCCTGTCTCACTCTGGGAGGCCTCGTCTGCTGCGCGAGACAGAGGACACTGAGAGACGCTGGCTGCTCTGACTTAGCATTCCACACGGAGAGGGCTTTCAGAGATGCTAGAGTGATATTTTACATACAATTAATGTGGCATAATTTCTCTACACCAACTGAGTAAACTGCTTGAAGTTAACATGTGAGGAAGTGTTATTAGTTACACTGATGTCTGGCGGCGTTAGTGATGTACACTCATCACTTGTGCTTGGTGGTTACATATTTTCCTCTTAGGAAAAGTTTAAAAAATAGTTAAAGGTGAGGTCTGTTTGAGTGCTCCTCTTTGAAAAGTGAAACAAAGGCCACAGAACAAAGAGTAACGTCCTGCCACACCCCTTATCAGCATGTCTGCCTGTGTGTGCTTTTCACAATCTTTTCAGATCACAGTGCAAAAAAATATTTGCACTGCAAGCATATTATCCCCCTTATTAAGGATACAAGTGCTCACTGAAGTAAAGGAGTGCTGCTGCTATAAAGTGCATAACTTATAATCCACGTAGTCTATGTTAAGCGCACATTCACACACACACACACACACACACACACACACACTACGTCCTGCTCTCTGTGGGGCTTTAATGAGCGCATTACTCTCGCGTGGGAACCAGACCAATCTGAGCGCGCATGTTTCATTTGCTGTGGCAGCACGCTTCTGGACCGCCACACTCAAACCCACTTTCACCTGTGACTGGGCCAGTCACAGGGCTCGACTTTTGATTGGCTGGTTTCTTAAAAGGTCCAGAATGGAGCTGTAGCCAAAAAGTGTAAACTTTTGGTTTCTTTTCATCATGTTTTAAAGCAGTGATTAAGACAACAGATTCAGAGTTCTTTTTTTGACTGTAGCAAAAAAATGCCGCTCTGTGAGTCTTACGCTACGTTCCCACTGCAGACCATCCCGATGTATTCTTTTTTACTGAGATCTCATTTTTTTACGTGGTCGTTCACATTTTAATTTAAATGCGACCGCCATCAGACTCCAGGGTGAACAGTCTCCAGCTCTGAAAAAAAGACGTGATGTCACACGCAGCACGCTGTGTTTACAGCAGTAAATATGGATGCTACACGTCAGCGTGAGGAAAACTTCACTTTCTTCCACTGACTGGCTCCATCAACGCTGTCTGCCATGCTGGTTTGGTCCATTGTTGACATTTGATCTCGCCGCGTCTCGCCTCCTCTGGCGCAGAATTATGACGTCTGTCTCACTTCGATGACGGAAAAGTCGGATGAAATCCAACCTGACGGTTCAGCCTGACGTCGCTTTGAACAACATCGGCTCTGTATCCGATTTAGGACCACATGTGGACGCTGTCTGAAGCAGGTTTGAAAAAAAATAAATAAATCGGAGCTGTGCTGCTCAGACTGTCATGGACAAATCAGAGCTGGGTCACCAGAACTCGGGGTGGCAGTGGCTCAGTCCGTTGGGACGTGGCCTGGGAACCAGACAGTCACCAAGCGGATGCCGGTTCAAGACTCGCCTAGAGCACCTGGGGAAAAAGCCGGAACGTGGAGGGGAAAAAAACAAAAACGTTGCCGAGCGCTGGTTCAAGGCCCATATGGAGGATGGACTGGAAGCTAGAGAGGTGACGGTTCACCCCCTGAGCACTGCCGAGGTGCCCTTGAGCAAGGCGCCGAACCCCTCCGACATTGCTCCCCTAGCGCCTTCGTGGGCTGTCTTCCTCGCTTGGCCACCTCTCCCCGCGTGTGTGTATGTAGTTCAGGTTTGCATGTAGCTGTGTAACAATAACAGAGTGGAGGATTTGAAAAAGCCGTCTATTAAAGGATGGCTTTCTTTCA
>VUQH01046269.1:39921-60437 GCA_015106775.1 Etroplus canarensis
ATTAAAAAAAAAAAAAAAAAAATTAAAAAATTAAAATTAAAAAGAGAGATAACCCAAATGTAATGGGTACCATTCCCTGGAGAGAGTAAAAACCTTCCAGGGGGATGGTTGGCCCTCCTGTCTTCAGTGGTATTTCATCTGAACCAAGTGCTAGCACTGAGGATGTGTGTGTGTGTGTGTGTGTGTGTGTGTGTGTGTGTGTGTGTGTGTGTTTATTTTGCGAGTGTTTTGTCTTTCCATGACTACATAGTGTGCACCTATGTAAAAACTACGCACATCTGTGTGTCATTCTCCACATGCGGCAACTTTAATGGTGTATGTCTGTGTGTAGGCTGTGGGCAGCTGCCCTGTGTCCACAGAGGTGAGGTAGTGCCTGACACCACAGGGGCAGTAATGCTGCCCCAGCCTAGGGGTGTGTCCACTTTGAGGTAAATGGTAGCCTTCGTGGCATTTGCCTGCTCTCAGTGACGCCCATGGTAAAATAAAAAAATAAAATAACAAAAAGAAAAACAAAAAAGAAAAGAAGAAGAAGGCAAATGTGTATGGAAGCCTGGAGGGGCCACACTGAGCTGAGTCCGCGAGGATAGGACTCTGTACAAACCCTGCAGGTTAGGGCTGTATATCCGCACTGTCATGCAGTGCATTCAGTAAAATGAGGCATTCACGTTACTCTGAGGTGATGTTGTGTGTTTTCGTGTTTGTGTGTGTGTATGTGTGTGTGTGTGGGAGACAGAGTTAAAGAGACAAAGAGAGAGTCAGTGTGTGTCTGTGATGAGCTTTGCTGTCTTGCTGGTGGTTGCTGCTTTTCAAAACCTCCTCGGAGGCTGGGTGTGGGAGATTTACTTCTGACCCCTGGCTCAGAATCTACAATCCAGCTATTACTTTGTAATTCCGCTCTCCTCTCACCTTCTAAGTGTTTCCCTTTCCTCGTTTCTCCCTTTCCTTCCTTTGATGCAGTAACTCCTCAGAGAGAGAAGGACTTAATTGTCATTCATAAGATGGTAGGTTGCTGGCACGAGCAGCACAGGCAATGACAAGGCAAGTCTGCTCATGTTAGCTGTATGTGTGTGTTCATATGTGTGTGTGTGTGTGTGTGTGTGCGCTGCATGTCACAGGAACCGGTCCAATGACAAAAATGAAGGTAGATATGGAGCCATGGTCTGCACGTTTTTCAAAGGTAGACAAAACAATCTCATAAAACTGGAGTAGCCTTATATAAATATAGCACCGGTTTCACAGGGATATAAGAAGAACAAGCTCCAAAAACAGCTGTAACGGCTCAGATTGAGTTGAGTAATTGATGACTGGTGTGGCTGGGTCTGCTTTACTGCAGCCGTCGCACACCAGAGAAACGTTTACGTCAACTGAAATTTCAGCATGCAGTGTCTGCTGATTGCGCGCGCCTGCGTGACTGTGAGCAACAATGTGACACTGCCGTCCATACCTTCTGAATCAATGCCTTAACACTTATTCAGAAATAATACTGAGAGGTGGTGGCCAGCTTTGATGCTGGAAACATGGGCTTTAAGGTAAGTGTAAATCTGTGACCGCTACAAAAATCCAAGGAGGAGGAACTGACCCTGCAAAGAGTGCTGCCCTGAAGAACTGAGACGGAACAGGCTGTGGCTGTGTGAACGTGTGTGTGAGTGTGTGTTTGTGTCTTGGCAAATGGCTACAACTCTTACTAGATAAGACATCGTGCTCAGACAGAAGGGCCCCCACACAGATTTTGAAACAGGGGTAGGTATAAGGAGGAGAAAGAGATGGAGAAGAGGGTGTTCACAAAACAAAATCCTCTGTTTGTTTCACTCTCCGGTTGCTGGTGTGTTGTTTCTGATATTGTTGTTTCCAGTTTTAAAACCACATACTGTGAATGCGATGTCAGAGAAATGCAGATTCCTGCCGAGAGGACTCTCCCTCCATCCTTCCCCTACAAACACGATGGACTAACCCATCTTCCGTTTTGCTCCAGCTTTCTCTTCCCTTTGCACGGCGACAAATGTGGTTCACACCTCCTGGTCCTCGAAGACCTCTAGGAAGAGCGGGGGGAAGAGTTCGTTGGGACACTCCACCTTCATGTGAAGGAAGCGGCTGGCGTGGCACGCCCCGATCATCCGCAGGTCTGTCACCTTCATCAGGAGCTTCGGCCAAAAGTGGGGAATGTTGTGCTTGCGATAGTTGATGTAGTGCTCGAACGCCAGCAGGTATGTCTCCTGGCACTTCTCGATCTTGTCCGTACAGGTCAGGCCTGAGCGATCTGCGGGAGGCGGGGAAGAAGAGAGTAAAGTTGACAGTTGGTTTGCAGGGGAGTAGTTGGTGTAGAGAGATTTGAGTGAGGAAAGAGGGGGAAAGGATGTAAAAAAGAAGGGTTGGAAGATGGAAAAGAAAACACTTTTCCAAGAAGATGAAACTATAACCTAAACGTACATAAATGTTAACAATACCAAAGTAAGTCACTCCACTCAGCAACCACTGTCGCAAATAGGTAACAGCAGCTGCTAATACTTCATGTGTGCCATGACTAAGGCTGCAGCGTGGCAGTGTTTTCATCTCAGGAACAGTATTAATTTATTTGGTTGACTACTTTAGCAGATAGGGATGCTCCTGACAGCTAATTTTCTAGTCAATTAAACTGGTGAAAAATTAAACTAATTAACTAGTCAAAAAGTATGAAAACATTGAGGAAACACTAAAAATCAAGGCTAATTAAACAGACAATATTAAATGCACACTATGAACAAAAGTATTGAGCCACAGCTCTTAGTCACTGAATTCAGGAGTGCCCAAGACCCTGCCCTGGACCCACGTGTGTGGAGGTGGATAAGGACGTTACCCCCTGAGCCTTGCCAAGGTGCCCTTGAGGAATACACCAAACCCCCACATGGCTCCTTGGAGAATGCAGCCTTGTATGCTAACCTCCCTCACTGCATGTGTAGAAATGTCAGCAATTGTAATTTCCCCCCTGGGGATTAATAAAGCATAGTTAAGTACATTCAGCCAGAGCAGCATGATTTATCATCTGAGTCTGTTTTTGGTGATTTGGATAATGCTACTGGGCTGTTTTTCTGGGGTTGGTTTGGGCCCCTTGGGTCCAGTGAATCTTAATGCTTCAGCCTATCAGCATTTTATGCAATTCTATACTCCCAACTTTGTCAGAACAGTTTGGGGAAGGCCGTTTTTCGTTTAAGCATGACTGTGACTCAGTGCACAAAGGAAGGTCAGTAACAGAATGCCTGGATGAGTTTGTTATGGAAGAACTTGACTAGCCAGCACAGAGCCCTGACCTCAACCCCATCCAAGACCTTTGGATAACATCAGTGTCTGACCTCACAAAAATTTTTTAGAATGGGATGTTATACAAACGTCTGTAGGTGTAATGTGTAGGTGGCCCAATACTTTTGTCTATATAGTGTCAATAAGTCAAGTGTGCAAGCTGTTGATTTTTTTTGCTTTGTTTCCAGACCAACACTTGCTCCAGTTTGGATGTGGACACGCTCCTATTTTCTAGTTTTTTCTAGATTAAAATCCTGGGTCTGCAGCCCAGGCTAGTGATGGGTAGCGTTGCACATAAAATAAGAAACAGATTTGTGTATCTGCCGCCCATTTGGGAAGGCAGCAATGTTTCTCTGTCTAGTCAACCGCTCACACACATCCATATTAGTTGACACCAGCCAGCCAGAATCTAGCTCTTATCAGTCCTAATAGCTTTTTTAATATTTTTTCTTTTGATCTGTTTTCTCCAACCAGTGAAGAAAGCTGTAAATTATTCAGTTCTGCAATATAAATAAATACGATTAAATGTTTATGCACATGTTAAATAATTTGTGGATACACTGACAGAAGCCAGAACATCCTCTCACTGTGCTTATTATGTGATGCGACCTCAATCCAAACAAGTCTCAGTCTAGTTAATGTTCGAGGTTCTACAGTAAGCAAACCAAGGGCGAAGGCAAGAGAGGACTTGACCATATTTAGGATGAGCTTCTGATTTCCTGCTCTCACCACTGAATTTGCATGTAGACATTTATCTTCAGACCATAATTAGATTTTCATTCACAATAGGCTACAATGTATGTTACGTATAGAATTGGATAACCACAAGGAATATCTCATCGTTTTGCATCTCCAAGAATGTAGCAGACTAAGAATTTGCATTTAAATTGCAGTAAACTCAAACTGATTTACTACCAGTGGTAGAGACAGCCAACACAGAGTAAAGGCACTGTAATGATGTGGCTTTACATCACCAACCTGAGCTCATGAGAAGCACGGCCTGCAACAGCGCCACTTCCGTGTCGTCCAGGTTGAACTGTGCCAGGCTCTTGCCCAAATCGAAGATGGCGTCCGACACCACGCCCAGCCCACCATTCTTCAGCTGCTCCCGCTTCACAGCCATCTCCCCGCTCAGCGTCAGCGTCTCGCTGTCGGGGTCGTAGCGCATGGCTGCGCGCAGGGACATGATCTCCATGCAGCAGCCCTTCAACAGGATGATCTGGTCTTCGCAAGGCAGCTGGTGAGGAAAAAATGAGTTTTGTTTTTTAAAGGTTCAATGCAAACATACTCTCAGTTATGAAACTGACAAAATAAAATTTTTTTTAGAAAAATAAAAGGTACTGCAGCTGCCCTCATCCAATGCAGTGCATTCTTTGTAGTCTGATGTGGACAAAAAGTTGACCCATGATACAGTTTGAATGGCAGCCCACTAGTAAAGCAACATAAAAAAGCATTATTTTTATTGCACTCCCCACCACACTTTACACCCTGTGTATACTGAGTCACTTCAATGTATTCTGACATTTAAATAGCGTATTATTTATATAGCGCCAATTCACAACACAAGTCGCCTCAAGGCTCTTTATACTGTATGGTAAAATCCCTGCAATATTAGAGAGAAAACCCCAACAATCAGACAGTCCCCTATGAGCAAACAATCGGTGAAGGCGGGAAGGAAGAACTCCCTTTTCAGGGGACAGCCATCTACCTTAACTGATCAGGTGTTGAGGGGAAAGAGAAGAAAGAAAGGAGAGCGTAGAGAGACAGGACAACAGGGAGTATGGGAGAGAGAAGACAAAATTTAATTACATGCAGCAGTGGCATTTAAATGCACGGAGGTGAAAAGAGGTGGGTGGAGAAGAAATGCTCAGTGTATCATGGGAAATCCCCCAGCAGCCAAAGCCTATTGCAGCATAACTAAGGCATAGTTCAGGGTGACCTGATGCAGCCCTAACTATAAATCATTATGAAAAAGGAAAGTCTGAAGCCTAATCTTAAATGTAGAGACGGTGTCTGTCTCCTGAATACAAACTGAGAGCTGGTTCCACAGGAGAGGGGCCTGACAGCTGAAGGCTCTGCCTCCCATTCTACTTTTAAAAACTTCAGGAACCACAAGAAACCCTGCACTCTGGGAAAATACAGTGAAGTCTTTAAGATAGGCAAGTGCCTGATTTTTCAAGGCCCTGCACTCGAGCAGAAGGATTTTAAATTAAAATTCTTCATTTAACACAGACTTAATGAACAGACGCCACTATAGGGGAAATAAGATCTCCCCTTCTAGTTCCTGTTAGTACTCTTGCTGCAGCATTTAGGATCAACTTAAGGCTTTTTAGGGGTGTCCCTGTAGTGTAGTGGTTTACACGTTTGCCTTACAAGCAAACGGTCCCTGGTTTGATTCCAGGTGGAGACACAAGCCCCCAACCCCTCACCATGGAGGGCTGCATCTGGTGTAAAACCTCTGCCAAATTACCAATGCAGATTAATCAGCTGTGAAGACCCCTTGGGGAGAGTACAAGGGAGCAGCAGGAGGTACATTTTAAGGCTTTTCAGGGCCCTGTCACACCATGAGGATTTAACAAGCGTATGCCAACGCATTCAAATTCCCTTAAAACGCTGGCATGCATAGAACAATGATGTTAAATGGACATATACATAACATATATGCTAGCATACTGCCAGCATTCACATCTTGAAGCCCATTCATACCACTCCCCTTAAACGCACCACATACTCAATTATACGGCAGCTGTACGTTAGAAACATGTTCAGTTCGACTGGATTATATCAAATACTTTTACAAACGTCAATATCTGTTAGAGGTATGTTTGATATATGTTACACATATGTTAAAAACATGTTACTCATAAGTTACTAAAATGTTTTGAGTACTTCCACATATTCTGACATGAGTAACGTGACTCTCCATATGTGGGATGTATGAGCCATATGCTGGCAAACGGAGATTTTGAGCATGATCAAAATTTTCCAGGTACCTTGCGTTCTACCACGTATACCAGCATACTTCAGCGTGCTCTTAACTTATAAAAACGCCCCTAGAACTTAGGTGTGACAGGGGCTTTAGGCAGCTCTTAGAGGAGACATATAGTAATGAATTACAATCATCAAACCTAGAAGTAATAAATGTATCAGTATGAGACAGGAGGTTGTGAATTGTGCATGTGAAAGAAGGCAGTCGTACATATTTGTTCAGTCTGTACATCAAAGGACATATCCTGTTCATAGATGACTCTAAGTTTACTCACAGTGTTGCTGGAGGCCAAGGTAATGCCATCCAGAGTAAGTATCTGTTAGACACTGTGGTTCTGAGGTTTTTAGGGCCAAACACATTAACCTCAGTTCTGTCTGAGTTTAGAAGTAGGAAATTACAGGCCATCCAGGTCTGCACGTCTCTAAGACATGTCTATAGATTAATTTATTGATTTGTGTCATATCAGATACTGAGCTGCTCTGCTTTTTAAGATATTACTTATTTTGTTATGGTTGTCTGTACTGGTGTAGTGGTTTACACATTCACCTCACATTCACCTCACGAGCAAAAGGTCCCTGGTTTGATACCAGGTGGGGACACAAGTCCCTCTCACCATAGAGAGTTGTGTCAGGAAGGGCATCCAGTATAAAACCTATGCCAAATTACCAATGTAGATTAATCTAGACTCTTTAGGGAGAATATAAGAGCAGAGGTTACGGTTGTCTTTACTGTTTTAGCTGATGTAACAAAGGAATTTCCCGACTTTTGGGATGCATAAAGTATATCTTATGCTTCTCAAAAAAACGGAAAAACAAAACAGCAAGGGAGCACTTAATTACGCCAGTGTAACACAAATTCAGTTAAACTTCAGGGATATCAATCTGTCCAGTAAAGAAGCTTAAACCGTTGTGAATCTATTGTGCCTGCAGGAGGTCATTTTGTAGGGCTGTGGCGGTGCTTCTGCTGTTGGGTTGATGTCCTTCCACGATACTGTCCGGCTCTCCTCGTGTATCACACCTTCTTCTGCTGTCTCCTCAACACTTTCGAGACTGTGCCGGGACACACGGTAAACCTTCTGGCGACGCCATATGTGGATGCGCCATCCTGGAAGAGCTGGTCTATCTCTGCAACCTGAAAAGGCTGCAGGTTTCATCTCCAGAGTTATTATAGTTTTGCATTTTCTTATTAGTTTTTATTTTGGTTTCGTTTTGAGCTTTACTTTTCACTTCAGTTCAGTTTCAGTCACAGCAGGTTTTCTTGTTTCAGTTTAGTTTTTATTATTTGAAAATGTTTAGTTTTAGTTTAATTTTTATTAGTTTTATTGTTAGTTTTAGTTTTCTTGATTGTTATAATATGGATGGTATTTGTCAGGTGAAGATTTAAGATCAAATTAGAAATAACATGACAAACACAACACTTTGTGAAAATGGTTGATTATCAGACACGGACTCTGAGTGAACAGATGCACCACAGCCTCATCAGACCAGCTGTCTTACTGAATCTGGCCAAACTGACAAAGACTAAAACTTAGCACATTTCCCATTTATTCTTATTTTATTTTAGTTAGTTTTGAGAGCACATAATATCATTTTATTTAGCTTTAATTTTCATGTGTCTCCATCTTAAGTAATTTCCCTCCAGGGATTGATAAAGTATTCTGATTCTGATCAAAAGCCTAGTTTTTATTTTTATGTCAGCTGACTAAAATTATTTTTCTTATTTAGTTTTAGTTTTTAGTTCAGCTTTAGTTAACTATAATAATCTTGGTCATCTCGTGCTACCAGCAGTAACAAGGACACTTGAAAAAAATCCAAACTAGAGAGATATCGCTCAGGAGGGATAAGGAGAGAGCAACGGTCTGTGGCCACCACCTGCTAAGCCATTCCCCTTTTGAGGGTTATTGCTGACTCACTTTGCACCAAAGCAGGTGAAATGGATTAGCAACGGTTTATGCTGCTTCCTACCTGGACAGATTGGCATCCCTGAAGTTTAACTGCCTTTGTTATACTGTGATAAACAACTCTTCCTTTAATTTTTTGAGCAGTGTATTATTTTTGGTGCATTTAACAGCATTGTAATTTATTTACTGGTGAATACCTTTTTGATTTTGGCAGGTTTGGTCCTCCATAAAAAAGGGGGATAATAACACTAACACTAAAACCACCTTAAGCCTGTTGGCAACTTTATTTAAAACACTGGTTTTGTTACTGATACCAGTGAGTAAACAAGAAGAATACAGTCAGAGTTTCCCCCCCTATCTTTATACTCACAAACTTAATGTTTTGGACAAACTGTTTATTCTGTTCCAGTTTTACAGAAAAATGGAAATTATTTGCCCTTCAGTCGGGCGCCTTAGTCTTTCCACATCAGATATGGCTTAGCTGTGCTGCTATCTTTCCACATCTTAACCATCAAACCAGTAAGAACAAATCATGGCGGAGAGAATTTAAGTGGAGAAGACGCTAAATAATAAATGAGAGAAAGGAAGGAGGAGAGATGTGCTAAAGAGAAAGGGATGAAAGGAAGAGAAATATGAAGATGGGCTGAAAATAGGCAGACATTTTATTTTTCCACAGATGAACACAGATCATGACTAACACACCCTGATTTATATGGATATTAGAAACTTTGGGTTAAAACCTGTTCAACTGCATCCGCAGACTCCAGTGTGCTGAATTAATCTTACCTCGATGTAAGCTTGTTTCGTACTCTGCTGCTCTTCGCTGCCGAGCAGATTAATTGACATTCACTGGCTTGATTTGTCTCGTAAATTCCTAACTAGGGGGCACGCTTAAAGTAAATGCTTAATAATGCATTTAGTGCTGCATCAATTTGTAGGAAAGCAGCAGATTAATTTTTACCGGCTAAATGAGTGCCGGCTTTGTTTCTGCGCATTCTTATTAGTGATTTAGTGTAGAGGCATGAACAGATCTCTTGTAAGCTAAACAGGTTCTCTCCCTCTGCCTCTTTAATCAGATTAAATGGCTTCTTTCATCATAAAATGCATTATATTGGAAATAAAAGATAACAAATTAAACATTACTGATTATCTGCTTTAGTGCCTGGAATATTAAAACTCTGGATTTGTTACAGTTAAACCTCCAGCTCCAGCAGCTCTCAGACACTGATTTGAATAGTAGTATTCATCATGATTGTAACATTTGCGCAATGAATAAATTTTAGTTTAATATACGCTGATTAAAAAAAGCGACTACCCCTACTTTCAAAAGCATCTGAGATTTATGTTCTAAAAAAATGCAATATATTACAGTTAAGACTTTTCCCTCTTCTATGATTCATTACACAGCAGACTCCCCATCACACAGCTGTCCCACTAGAAAACAACTCTGATACACCCTGATAATTATCCAATCACACAAGGTCTCATTACAAGCGGCCCAGAGGAGAAACATGATTACATGGTGCTAATTGAGGCAGGGCAAACAGAAGCAGGAAGACTGCCACTGACTGTAACAAAGGCTGGTTTGTTTTAGAAAATCCTACGACTGCTAGGACAAATATGCTATATGGACAAAAGTTTTTGGTCAACATGTCCTAATCACAGCGTTTGGGTGTTTCATTCATTTCCATCGCCACAGGTGTATAAAATCAAGCACCTAGCCATGCACTCTGCCTTTGCAAACAGCGGTGAAAGAATGGGTCTTTCTACAGAGCTCAGTGAATTCCAGTGTGGTTCTGTAGCAGGATGCCACTGTTGCAGCAGTTTGTGAAATTTTTTCCCTCCTACATATTCTACCATCAGCTGTAAGAGGTATTATTGCAAAGTACAAGAATTTAAGAATCACAGCAACTTAGCCATGAAGTGGAAGACCACACGAAGTGACGGAGTTGGGTCACTGAGTGCTGAGGTGCATAGCATGTAAACTCTGCTGACTAAATGACTGCAGCGTTCCAAATGTCCTCTGGCATTAACATCAGCACAAACACTGTACTCCAGGAGCTTCACGAAGGCATGGGTTTTCATGGCTGGGCAGCTACATTAAAAAGCACTGTCAAACATCAGATGAGTGGCAGAGGAGTGACATGCTTCTCTATCTGGCAGTCTGATGAACAATGTGAATGCCAGGAGAACTGCACTGTGCAAATTGAAATGTTTGATAGAGGAGGGATAATGCTACGGGGCTGTTTTTCTGGTATTGTCCTGGGCCCCTTAGTCCCAGTGAATCTTAATGCTTCAGCTTATTAAGACAGTTTATAGAATTCTATACTTCCAACTTTATAAGAACAGTTTGGGGAAGGTTCTTTTCTGTTTAAGTATGACTGTGCCTCAGTGCACAAAACAAGGTCAGTACCAGCATGGTTGGATGGGTTTGGTGTGGAAGAACTTGACTGGGCTGCATGGAGCCCTTACCTCAACCCCTTCCAAAACTTTTGGAATGAACTAGAATGGGGATTGTGAGTCAGGCCCTCTCATCCAACATCAGCGTCTGACCTCATTAACATTCTTCTTGATGAATGAGCAAAAATTCTCACAAAAACACTCCACTCCACACTAGTTCCAGTGAAGGGAAATCTTAATGCTTCAGCTTACATTTTGGACAATTCTATGCTTACAAGCTCATAAAAACAGTTTGGAGAATGCTCTTTTCTGTTCCAGCATGACTGTGCCCCAGTGCACAAAGCAAGTTCTATAAAGGCATGGTTGGATGAGTTTGGTGTGGAAGAGCTTGACTGACCTTAAACCCATTCAACATCTTTGGAATGAACTTTGGTCAGGTGTGGTGTGTATTTGGGTGTTTCGTCTTCCCTCTGTGTGTGTGTGTGTGTGTGTGTGTGTGTGTGTGAGTGAGAGATCAGACCAACAGCACTAGGCATGTTTGAAACTTTGATTTTTTATTCTCTGTCCATCAACTCTGATTCCCTCTTGTCAGTCATCAGCTTTCTCAGGCGTATTTGTAGTTTTTTGTTTCTTGTAATTTATTTTGTGCCACTGAAGTGCTTCCATCCACTCCAAATGCAGACATTCCTGCTTTCCTGTGGTTCACACTCAGTTGTTACACTGATGAATTTGAATCAGTTTGCTCTGAGTCTGTTTGTTTTTTTTTTGGAAATTGCGAGCCAGGCCATCTTGTCCAACATCAGTGTCTGACCTCACAAATGCTGCTCTGGATGAGTGGACAAAATTTCCCACAAACATGCTCCAAAATCTTGTAAAAAACCTTCCCAGAAGAGTGGAAGGTGTCATAGCTCCAAAGAAGGGACTAACTCCATTTTAGGAGTGTGTAAGTGGCCCAATACTCTTGTCTATGTTGTGTATGTAAATGATTAACATTTGACGTGTGTGTTGGATTTTACAGAGCAGTTTTCCCATAATACATTTTTATATATTTCTGTTAAGTTGTATCTTGTGGTCCCCCTCAAACAGAGGAACAGCTGATTTTAGTAGAAAAACTGACCTTCTTAATCAGAGGTTTCACAGCTTGACAGAAGCCCGTGTGAGCGTCTGCTGTGTATTAAACTTTTTTTTCCTCTCCCATGCTTTCCTTCTGCTCGTCAAGTCAAATTAACCACCACTCACCTCAGAGAACATGGGCAGTTTTTTGGCAAAGTCGACGACACGGGTGATGGCGGGAGTGATGATCTTGGTGAACTCGCTGAATGCCTCCAGGTCTACCTTGTCTCCGTCTGACGTTGGTGCAACTGGAGACTGGCCAATTTTCTCTGGCTACGTGGGAAAATAAATGTGGGTGGTTGATTAGATGAGACCAGATGAAAAAAGAAATTTAAGATTAGCAAATCAGAGTGGAAATAAGTTAGTATGATCCATAGACAGCATTTAAAAGGTGAATTTAGCTTCCATTGTGGGAGCCGTCCCTCATTTACTCAGTTGCATCCTCAACACAAAGAGGGAAATGACGAAAACACTCAGATCGAGTATTCAAGATAGGACTTTGTGAGTCAAGATGGCTACGTCCATTATTTACATACAGTCCAGGGTCTGATCTGAATGGGAAGAGAAGAAGCTAAAGTTTTCAGATATTTATAGGCAATTTTTTTTTTTTTGCCAATATGTTTACTGTCTTTTTCAAAATTTTTTCACAAACACATAACATACACACACCTTACACACACAAACTGCATACCCTGGCATCATTTTTCAATTCGAATAAACATAATGAAATTGGATTAATTAACAAATTAAGAAGGAAAATAATTAAATTATTATAGGCAAAAATAATTTCAAAAAGAGATTAAAAAAAAACAATGATTCTAAGTGTTGTATGAAGCCCGTCAAATCCTAAACCTCTGCACAATAGAGCTTCATTGTTGTTCAGAAGCTTATCAGGAATCCACACTATTGCACTGTATTGGAAGACTTGCCCCTTCTTTGCAATGTAGTTGTCACTGAGTCAGTCAAACATATATTGCTCTATTTACTAGCAGAACTACTTATTACAGCACCTGCATTTATTAATATCCTATTTACACCAGACTGAGAAATGCTAGATAAAAAAAACATTATGCCAAGTTCTTTGCGTAAATTAGTGACATGCTTTTGAAAAAAATAAAACATTTTGAGACCAGCAAACTAAACTAAAACTAAAAATGTTCTCAGATTTATAATGGAACTCCTAAGCTCACTCCTGCCTGTGTACTTCTATGATGTTGAATGCAGAAAGTCTTGCATTAACAGGTTTTTGTGACCTTAATTGCAACTTTGAAACCTGTGAGCTATGCATATCTTCTTCCTCCATCCAGCCATTTTCTGCTGCTTATCCAGGTCCAGCTCATGGGGGCACCACTCTGAGAAGAAATGTCCAAACCTCCCTTTCCCCAGACACCTCCTCTAGCTCTTTGGAGGGGCATGCCAAGGTGTTCCCAAGTGAGCCGACAGACCTAATCTGTCTAGTGTCCTGGATCTGCCCAGGGCCTTATTCAGGTAGGACGTGTCTGAAGCACCTCACCAAGGAGGTGCCCAGGAGGCATCCTAGTCAGGTGCCAGAGCCATCTCAGCTGGCTCCTTATGACGTGGAGGAGTAGTGGCTCTACTCTGAGCCCCTCACCCTATCTCTAAGGGAGATCCCAGACCCTCTTCAGAGGAAGCTCATTTGTGCTGCTTGTATCCATGACCTCATTCTTTCAGTCACTACCCAGAGCTAGTGAGCTTGTGACCGTAGCTCAGACTAGATTGACAGTCTCGTTTTCATGCTCAGCTCTTTCTTCACCACGACAGACCAGTGCAGACTCCACATCACTGCAGACGCCACATGAATTTGCCTGTCATTCTCCTGCTTCACTCTCCCCTACATGGTTCCAGCCAGAAAAGGGTGGAGTGTCCACTCCGGGTCAGAATTACTTGCTGCCTCAAGTGAAGAAGTTTAAATATCTTGAGGTCTTGCGTATCTCATAATAACTTAAATTGACAGGGCCTGGCTTTTGAGTTCCCTCATATAATGATAGCACAAATCAGGGTTTAGTCAGGAATAACTACAGACCAAAGTACAAAAGTAAACTTTTTGGAAAAGGAAACATAATATTATTATTATGACACATATTATTAGGTGGACTAAATAGTGCAGTGGTCAGCAGTGTTGCCTCACAGCAAAAAGGTTCTAGTTTGATCGTCAGCCCGCTTTTTTTTTAATGGAGTTTGCATGTTGTCCCAGAGCCTGTGTGGGCTCTCCAACTTCCTCCCACAGTTCAAAGACAAGCTTGTTAGGTTAAATGGTGATTCTAAATTGGCCATAGATGTGAATGGGATGTGTCAGCCCTGTGATAGACTGGAGACCTATCCAGGTTGCACCCTGCCTCTGGGATAAGCCCCAGCCCCTCCATTCAACCCTGATTTCAACAAACAGCTTAAAAAAATGACTTTGGAAGTATAGAAGACTGAACTGCGACATTCACCACAAACTTGGATACATGGGATTCCTTTATGTTAAATAATACACCAAATATTAAGCTATGGAGCACAGAAGCTCATATAACATGACAGAAAAAACAATATCTGAGCATGAAGTAGAGTGCAGTGCGATACAACAGTAGGCAGGTGCGTAGGAGAAAACAAATGGTTTGATACCCTTTTTGTTCCCTTCCACAAAGTGCTCGCAAATTAAAGGACAATTTATCAGTGGACAGGAGACTGTCCTCAGTGAAAAGAAGGAGACATGTACCCAGACAGATAGGGCTTGCTTAAAGGGAGACTGCAGTGGGGAAGCGGAGATCACTAATACATATGTTTGCGGAGTTGTTTGAATCGATGCCATGACTATGAAAAATATTGTTTCCCGCTCTACTGAATAAAGCATGTGTCAAGGACGGAGTCATTTATTCAGGCTGTGCTCTGGCTATAAATGGGATGAGATAAAAGCAGAGGAATAATCACTTCACACAAGGAGTCATCAATCATGACGCAGAGGGAGAAGGACTGCATAAATCAATGCAAACTTAGCCAGTCCTCTTCTGCGAGGCTGAAAGTTGAACAATTATGGAAAATTTAAATAGTCGCAATAATAACTTTGATGGACTGCAACTCTTGTCATGCAAGAGCCAAAACAAAGCGTCGGTCTTATCTGTGGAGGTCAGTACCCATTTTTCAAGTCCGTATTGAGAAAACAGCTGAATGAAGGGAGGCAGACAGCAGAGAGGAGACGTGAGGAGAAGCTTAGGAATAAACCACAAAACTAACACTGGGTAGGTTCAACTCTGTGTCATGAGTCACGACTGACACAGATGACAATGTAATATAGTCTTTCGCTCGATCCATACGGGATTAGTGTTACCACAGGACCTCATATGATTTAGAAATGATTCCATCATATCAGCATTTCGTGTGATGCAACTTCATGGCATAAGAGAAGTCTGTGTTTTGCTCAAGTTTATTGCCATCAACGCTGGATTTAATGACAAATGTTCAATGGAAAAATGTCCCTCAGCTCCTGCTGCCATCGATCCCATCCATCTGATTATCATTAGAGATTGTGCTCTTCTGATGGCTTTCAGCTGGTTCTTTCTGGAAGCTGCTCTCCATGCTGCGTAGCAACATGATACTCTTGAAATTTCACCCAAATGCTGTCCAAACGTTTACTGCTGACAAAAATCCATAATTTTCCGGTAGAAAAAGAGGAAGAAGGAAAGCACAGGAACAAGAAAGAAACCTTGGAGGAAAAAAAGACCTCAAATCAGAGACACTGATTCCCAATGGTCGGTCACTGGCAGTGAAATTCTTGCTTCCCATTTAAGCACAGGCCAGATTTGCAGTGTCACAACCTCCACAATTATTACAGTTACTACAGTCCAAAAGGTAGCAGGGGAAAAAGCCCTTTAAAGTCTACAGACAATGTAAAAGATAGATGTTGCTTCTGAGACTGAAAAGTAAAGCCAAAGGCCAAAGTGCCTTAAACATGCATTCTTTTTAATGGCCATCAGGGGGCGTCCCCCGTGGTTCCAAAAAGACTTCCAATTGTACAGAAATCTATGGAAAAATGAACCTCAGTAAATACTTTCCTGATGAGTTTATAGGCTCACTGATTAGTTTTGGGTCATATTCAATACACAATCAAGTTCATTTTGTAAATTATGTTCATTTTAAGAATCAAAAAAGGATTACCTAGGGTATACTGCCTAGCACTTGTCATATTCAAAACACCAAGAAGGCAACAGTGAAAATGCCTATCTCAAGGATTCAGAATGTGGTTTCACAAACCAGTGGTGACACCAGGATGGCATAGGGTGAAAGTCCTGTGAAAACTTTCTTTTTCACAGGACTGCGACTGGAGTTTGCGTTGGAGCCTATGCTGTGCGGCTGGGAGCCAGGCAACTGTTGCTATTAGTGATTAGTGGACTCCGATTCTAAGCTGCCTCTAGCTAGTGTTGCTCACTGCTGTTGCCGAGAATTGAAGAGAGACGCTGAGGCAAGGGGAGTGTAAGCATGACATCTTTTGGATTTTCATTAATCATCTGGAGAAATCACTCCATAGGATGGTGGAGGCAACAAAGAGGGTCGGGATAATCTAATTTTTAGCTCATTTTTGGCTGAAGGACCGATGAGCTCGAGGTATTGGTCCGTCCTTTGTCCACAAACCACAAGAATTGCTACTCCTTCTAGAGTATTGGTCAGATTTTAGTGAAACTTGCACATAACAATCACCTAATGGCTCTTCACCTATATCTTGCTCAACATCAAGATCAAGGTCACATTTGTTGTTTTATGGACACTTTTCCTCTATCACAAGAATTGGTATTGGTCTGGATTGTAATGTTTTCGTGTGCCTCTTTGCCATCTATATATAAACACCCTTATCAGGTTCATTCATGGCATAATAAAGTCTCAAGCTAGGTTAGGGTTGTTTAAGAACTAGAGCAGTTATCATGAATATGACTGTCTGTGAGCCCTGTTGACGTCTCAGTAGATATTAGTTTGTGCAACACAGCCAAAAATGACAAGAAAACGTCATTCTTTCTGTACTTCACACACTAAAATAACCTGTAAATTGTCATGGATCATGAGTGAGGTACTGCCTCATTGATGTTCTGTTTGTTTCCGTTACCTTACATTCTGTCCACATACCTGCAGCAAAAAGTTGCTCAGAGCAAGTTTAAATAAAACAAAAACTGTCGAAATGGTTTTGTTTGCCAAGACTTTTTCTTTGACCCCAACTGAATAATTGACAGATCCCACTGTCAACACATGATTTCATGGGTGCTATTTCTCAAAGTACCAATAAAGGTTTAGAAGAAAAGCTGTTTTAATTTGTAATTCAGACGTACAGACCTTTTTAATTAAAGATAACAGACTAGCCTGTAAAGTCTGCCCAGTGTGTATTATGAAAGGGCAGCGACTACATATTTTTAAATCAAAATTCTTGGAGTAACCCTCCCCTAATCACTTAAACAGAAAGCCTGTGTTATAGTCGTTTGAATAAAATGAATGTATCATTGTTCTGCTCCTGGTAGAGCTGCAGTTGACAAATTTGAGAATAGATTCAACAGTGTCTTCTGACTCACTGTGCATCTGATATCTAGTTTGCTGGACTTTTTTTTTCTAGTTTGAACCCAGCTTTGTGTATGTGCTCACAGTTGTTATTATCGATCTAACAGTCGTGGAACTAACTGACTAATTTTTACGTTTCTCAGTGTTTAGAACATAAAGCGTCTCTTGTAGCTCGAGCGTTTGCACTTATACAGACCACAGTGCGTGATATTTATTAGTGTTTGTAAATATTCTCCTCTTCTCAGGCCTGTCGGGGCCTCATGTGTGCTTTCTATTGGACTCGTAATTTTCTTGAGACTGTAACTGTTTATTTACTGCACGGCCATCTGGGCGACACTGAGGGAAAACACTCAGCTGTACCCGCAGAGCTGGCGAGGGATTATTTGTTTGCTGCTGTACAGACTAGTTAGTCAGGGAGCCTAAACAAGCTTTTAATAAGTGTTAAGCGCTGCTTGAAAAGAACTTTTTTTTTTGCAGAAAAGGAAGTGTCAAAATGTGTCCCAAAGGAAGCAGAAGATATTTAGACTCGAACGTGGGCCGTAGTACATTGGTACTCGCCTCATTAAAAAGAGAAAAGGGGAAAAACTTTTTACTGCAGTGTCATCCTTTAAGCGCTGATCTTCAACTCTTGACCTTTTCCTTTATCAGACACATTTGTTTTGGAAAGTTTGCTCCTGCAGAGCTGGAGAAGATAAATTCGTTTCATATATGGTTTAAACTGGCTGATTAAAATGGATGGTTTCACTTCCGCGCTATGAAATGCACATTTGTGTGGTTAAAATACATTAAAAATGATGGCGTTACTGATTTTCTTATCATGGATTAGAAAAATTGTAATTGAACAGTCATGGTGAAACTGCTGCTTTAGCACAGTTGTTATTCGTACCAGTGTCTCGGCTGCTGCTTTGCAAAGTGCAAGATTTCTAGATTTCAAACACGCCTTCTCAGTTTTTAAAAAAAAAAAATCATATTAATCATTTCGGAAATACACAACAGAGTACAATGAACTGCATGGCATGATCATAAGATCACCTCACGAGTGCAAAACTGCAGGTACAGTTAGGTCCATAAGTTTTAGACGATGACACATTTTTGTAATTTTGCTGCTGTATTGTTGAAATGTGAATGAAGTGCAGACTTTCAGCTTTAAAGCAAAAGAACTGCATTACCTGTTTAGGAATTACATTTATTTTTATACATAGTCCCCAAGTCTCAGAGATTTAAAAGTAATGGGACAAATTAACATATTTTTAAATATAAGGATTGTTTGTAATATTCATTCATTCATTCATTCATTCATTATCTTCCACTTATCCAGTTCAGGGTCGCGGGGGGTGCTGGAGCCCAGGTCTCCAGTCTGTCGCGGAGAGAGGTTGCCAGTCTGTCGCAGAGCCAATACAGATAGACAAACAACCCTTCATGCCCACATTCACACCTATGGTCAATTTAGAATTACCAATTAACCTAACCGCCTTTGCATGTCTTCGGACTGTGGGGGGAAGACAGAGGACCCGGAGAGATACTTGAATGAAAATCCTCTGCTGAAATCTAGAACCCATGGACATCACCAAATACTGTTTTGTCCCTTGAGATGCTCTGCCAGGCCTTCAGTTGCTGCTTGTTTGTGGGTCTCTCTGCCTGCAGTTTTGTCTTCAGTAATTGAAAAGCTGCTCTACCGGTTGGAGATCAGACGAATGACTTGGGCACTGTAAAATATCCCATTTCTTTGCCTTGAGAAACTCTTGGATTACTTTAGCAGTATGCTTTGGGTCATTATCCATTTGCACTCTGATGCACCTTCCAAACAGTTTTGTGGCATTTTTGGCTGAATCTGAGCAGAGTATAGCCCTGTACAGAATTCATCCTGCCACTTTCATCAGCAGTCACAGTAGCAGTGCTAGATGTCCATGCTATAACATTGTCCCCACAATGTTTGACAGATGACGTGATTTGTTTTGGATCGTGAGCTGTTTCGTTCCTTCTCCATACCTTTTTCTTTCCATCATTCTGGTCTTAATTTCATCTATCATTTTTTTCTTGAACTGGGCAGGCTCTTTTATATGTTTTATGGTAAAATTTAATCCAAAGCCAGTGGTTTGCACCTTGTTGTAAACCCTCTGTGTTTACATTCATGAAGGTGTCTCTTGATTGTGGACTTAAACAATGATACCTCTACCTCCTCAAGAGTGTTCTTGACTTGGCTAGATGCTGTAGAAATGTTTTTCTTAAACATGTAAAGAATTCTGCCATTTTCCACTTTAGTTGTCTTCCTTGGTCTTCTTGCCATTTGATGTTGCTGAGCTGGGCAGTATATTTCTTCTTTTTAAGACTGTTCCAAACTGTTGCTTTGTCCATTTCTGAATTTTTGCAATCTCTGTAATATGTTTGTCTTGGATTTTCAACCTAATGACGGCAGTGAAAAGCTACCAAATGCAAGTTCAGTAAGTGGGATCAACTCCAGTTTCAACTCTGTTTAATTTGTCATGGAATAATGAGGGATCAGGTCTCACCAGGTCATGAAAATGCTTTTAGGTCAGTTGTTCAATTACTTTTGAGCCTCTGAAAATGGGAAATTGTGTATACAAAAGGCTGTAATTCCTAAAGAGTTAATGAAATACTTTTGTTAAACCCACTGAATTAAAGCTGAAAGTGTAGATTTAAATTGCATCTCAACTGTATAAAAATGTGCCCAGTTTGAAGCTTGTAAATTTGCTACTTGTACTTTACTATAATTTAACAGGAAAATTCTAACAGTGTGGCACTTTGATTTCTTAGAACAGACACTGAATACACATTCTGTCATGGTCCCCCGTGAACAGAACAGACCCAGAATGCTGGAAGCAGTTTAAGAAGGTTTATTGAAGGCAAAAAACTAGAGGGTTTGGCAAAACTGAAAGCTAGAATTCAGGGCGGTTTCCGGAGGGCTGGCTGGGCTGGGGACAAACTATACTGTGAGTCTGTGGGGGGTCCAGGTGAGTAACAGGGTCCAAGGTCCGGGAGTATCCTGATGAGGGGAGAGCAAAGGTTAGCTGAGTCCAGAGGAGTGGTGAAACAGAGTAGCTGGGAGGAGGATGACGTGGGCTAAGGCTAGCAGATGCTGAGACAGGTTACAAAAACTAATGACGTCGACTAGACTAGAGTGGCTAGAAAGGCTTGAGCGACCGAATGGCTTACTCAGAGAACGCAACGATCCGGCGTCGGCCTCCTGCTCCTCCGCTGGCTAAATAGCGTTGGGTGGAATCAGTAGACTGGCAGCAGGAGAGAGGAGGGGGCGTGGCCGGATCACACAGCTGGAAAACA
>VUQH01046270.1:0-11337 GCA_015106775.1 Etroplus canarensis
TCTGCCAAACAGGACAGGTTTAAAAAAAAAAAAAAAAAAAAGAAGCTTCAAGATGCCCCAGGAAAACCACTTCACGTCATCATCCCTCCTCAACCAAATGTTACAGCTGGCACAGTGCAGTCAGAGAGGTGATGTTCTCCTGGCATTCACCAAACCCAGACTCGTTCATCAAACTGACTTCTAGAGAAGCATGATTCAACACTGCACAGAAAACGTTCCAGTGGAGGCGTGCTGTACACCACTCCATCTAACGTTTGACATCGTGTTCGGTCATGCAAGGCTTGCATGCAGCTGCTCGGCCATGAAGCTCCCGGTGCACAGTTTTTGTGCTGATGTTAATGACAGCGCAGGTTTAGAACTCTGCAGGTATTGAGTCAGTAGTGCCAACCTTTTTTTTTTTTTTTACACACTATGCACCTCAGCACTCAGCAACCCCACTCTGATTCATGGTCTGCTACCTGGCAGTTCCTAAACGTTTCCACTTTGAAATAATAGAAGTTACGGTTGATGGTGGAACATCTAGGAGGATAGAAATTTGATAAACTGGTTTGATGCAACAGAGGAATTCGGTGAGCTCTTTCTTTCATAGTTGTTTGAAAAGGCAGACTGCATGGCTAGATGTTTGACTTTTATACCCGTGAATGAAACACCTGATCGCAATGATTAAGAGGCGTGACTCAGTATGTGGCATGAATACTTTATGCCTGAGGACACGTGTGTGGTCTGTGGGTTTTTTGTTGGTGTAGTAAGGAGTAAAAGCGTTGAATGAAGTGAAAGAGCCAAAGACAGTAAGTTAAGACAGAAACCACTCAATGCATCAACAAAACAAAATGCAACTCTTGTTTTCTGAGCACCAAGGGGAAGACACAATGGCCTCTGTAAGGAGCGGTTTCCTTCGCCGCTTTAGAGGTCAGCACCAGAGTTGGAGAGCAGCAGGAAAAGTGAGTCATGGTAGTAACCAGTGAAGAGGAGCGCTGTGAGAAAACTTGAGAAGGTTAAATAATGAGTCAGCACCTGTAGTCCTGATTCTTTCCCGAAACTCCGGCAAGGACTTTGCACGCTGGGGTGGCGCAGCAGTGAGGCGTTTAGGAAGCGACGACTTTTCACCAACCTCAAAAGGTGGCTTTTTTCTAAACTGTCACTCGTTAACCACTTCAGTGTTCACACATCTAGTAAAGTTGCCTTTTCAGTGGGTTTTTACTGGGTGGGGTAGGACTGGTGTATAAACTGAGGATGCTGTGACTCAGCTGCAGCTTGCACCTCTATTGAGTCACTGTCAAAATTAGAAAGAAAAACAGCCTCGTGGGACCATTACTGCATCAGCAAACCTGTCCTCTTTATCTAAACTACCTTGAGGTGTACTCCACAGGGTCACAGCATCACTTAACACTCATATTTTGGCTGATTTGGTAGCTCAACAGAAATCTGCATCTGTTGCGTAACGCTGCTTTCATAATGAGGGTGCATTAACTCGACATAAGTGGCTCCTTGAGTTCTTCCTCCTACTTAGAAATGTTTTACCATCATTTTTATTGGTAATTATTTTGGCAATAGTGCAAAATGATTATTCTAACAGCCACTTTGTGAGCCGATTGGATGCAGGAGGCGAGACGATTACTCTTCTTCAGAGTTAAGGCTGTGCGACAATTTCAAATGACTCGGTACGCACCTGCGTGTGCATCCATGCACCACGAGTGAACACCTGATCAGCGGCCGTTGCGCTCCTCACTTTAATTCATGCACACGCTCCTGCATACAGGTTAATGTTTTCCCCTGTCACTCAGCCCTCTTGCTTATCTCTTACAGATGTGCTGAATTCACACACACACACGCACACACACACACACACACACACACACACACGTCATGTCAACCCTTACAAATGGGCCCATGCACTACTGGTCCAATCCCTGACTGATTACCATATAGATGAGAGGCTGGGGAGTAAACACAGCCATCTTAACGAGGGTGATAAATGAATCTTGATTGGTTATTAATTAACCAGCCAATTAAGCCCCCCCATCTCCATATTCATATCAGATAATGGGGAGCCGCAGAGAAATGGATGTCGTGATTTCGCAAGGAGATATGATGAAAGTTAATGTGAAGTGTATGAGGCATGGCTTGGCATTGAAGCATTTTTCTTAATGTGTAATCGAGAGCAGGTAATGTTTCACTGGGAGGGCTTTGTGTCAAGGTGCTGAATATTTCCTTTATTTTCTGAACTACAGTTAAAAGCTTTGTCTGGGAAATATCTTGGTGATTTAAATGATGTCTACTCTGATAAAAGCATAATGAATTCCCTTTCTAGCCATGCACACTTGGTAGTCTAGGAAGGTCAGAGGAATAATGTGCATCATTTTAATATAAATAAATGTCTCTTCTGGTTCACTCTGTCACTGACAGACAGTAGCCACCCAACCCTCACATTTCCAATAGCCAGAGACACAATCATTTTTATTTCCGCTCGGATGGAGACAAATGATGTCCCCGCTGACCGAGAGGATGTCTCTGTGCCTTTTCTGTACACAGTTCGTCCCTGGGCACCAGCAATTTTCAGCTGTCAAGGTTTTACTCCAGGTTCAGTCAACTTTCATGACAGTGTTCTACTCCACAGAGGCATCTGACGAATATCTGTTCATGTGGAAAGTCCTGAAGAAGGGGATTCATTACTGCCACACACATGGTCATGCTCTGTTCTGTAGGTCACACTGTGTTCAGAGTAGAGGTGTTAAACCACTCTCTGAACCAGATTAGTGACAAAAGCTGAACTAGACCAGACTCAGGACTCCAACAGTGAGAGCTGAAGAAGCATCAGGCGTCCTGTGCTGAAAGACTGAAGTGCTAAAAAAACCACAAAAACATTGCTGAAAGAAGGATGCAAGAGAGTCCAGGGGTCATGGCAGATGGCACAATGGCCAGGGGCATGGGGAGCTTAAAGGCTGCCAGGGAAATCAGTTCTGGGAGTTGGCCCAGAGGCAGAGCAGAGCTGAGGAAATCTTCAAGGAAACAGTTTGGAGGTGATGCAGAGACAAGGGACCTCTCAGGAGGTTGTCTCAGAGGTCTTCAAATTGTGGTCAGAATGTGACAGGATAGAGGTCCAACAGTGAGTGTCTACAGTACATTCATCTGTAAAACACGGTGGTCATGGTCATGGTTTCGGGCTGCATTTCAACCAGTGGTGTTTGAGGTCTTCTCAAAATTAATGGAATCACGAACACAGAAAAATACCATAACATTTTGATCCACCATGCCATGCCATCATGTAGACAGAGAACAGAACCACAGGCGGCCAACATCCAAGAAGAGATCTGGAGTGTCTTTCAAGAAGCCTGGAGAAGTATTCCTGAAGACTACTTCAAGAAATGACAAGAAAACCCTCATTGCTAATGTTAATGGATGAAGTGGTTTACACATTTGCCTTACAAGCAAAAGGTCCCTGGTTCAATTCCAGGTGGGGACACAAGCCCCTCTCACCATGGAGGGTTGCATCTGGAGTAAAATCTCTGCCAGATTACTAATGTGGGTTAATCTGCTGTGGTGACCCCTTGGAGAGAAAACAAGAGAGCAGCTGAAGGTACATTTCAGTTGATGAAGTGGTTTTCATGGTGGATTGTGGTGTGGAGTATGGCTAGCCATATGTCTTAATGACTCAGGCTACTGTGGCACTTAATGGCCACTAGTCACGCTTGAGAGTATGTGTGTTAATACTAATCAAACCACATTTCTGGGCTTGGGCAGTGTATAAAACACAGGAACTGCACTTCAGGACTGAGATCTTTGTCTCATGACTCCTTCTTCCAACAGAGCTCATCACACTATAAAGGAATGAGGGTGTCTTGAGACTTTTGCACAGTACTGCACCTCTGATGTCATCGCAGAGAAACACCCATGCTCAGAAATCATAAAATGAGGCTTCAAACAACTTCAGAACTTTCCTCCAAACCATCATGTTTTTAAGTTTTAGCATCAAAGTAACCCTGTGAAATCGTCCTGCTGTTTCTGCACTCGTGTAAAATGTGAACAAACATAGACTTAAAATTCTCTAGGCCTTAGTCGTGGCTTCAGTTTTCCACAGTTGTCTTGATTTTGTCCAATGGGGACGCTGTTGTCCCGGCTTTGAAACCCTGACTTAAACTAATTTTCATTTTCACCAAATCCTAACCCTCAGCCTTTTGAAGATGTTGACCCATCTCTTCTTTTAAAATTCACAGCTTTATTAAGGCGCATAGTGGGCACTTGGTTTGGCAAAACTCCACAGTTTTGTTCATTATTTAAACTTTTCTCAACAACGTTAAGACAAGCGTGGCTCGTCTGAACTGATTAGCACACAGGCAAAACGTGTTTTGATGCATAGAATAATTCACATCATAGCAATATTTGCATGGTCTTAGTATGACCAGGGGATCTGATGTGATTTAGAAATAACTGCCCACATCTCAGTTGGTACAGCATACGGTCATGGGAAAGAACGTTTTCGCATGTGTCAATGCAGTCCTGTGAGAAAGTAAGTACAACCTTAGTGCTTTCATAGAAATTAAGAGGGTAAGTTGCAGCCAGGTGCTGCTAATTAAATGCCTGATTAACTGATCATCAGCCAGCGTGAGCACGTCTATGACAGCAGACGTGTTGGTAGTTTGCTGGTCAGGAGCTTTCAGGTGTGTGTCCACACAATGACACAAAATCTCCCTAGGATTGGATGTTCTAGCAAATTTATCCTGCAAGAGCTACATCTCAGACTCTACCGGCCTCAGTTACCAGGTTAAATGTGAAAATTCATGACAGTACAATTAGAAAAAGACTGAATAGCTCATTTGGAAGGGTTGCTAGGAGAAAGACTCTTCTTTCTAAAAATAACATGGCAACACAGCTTAGCTGAACAAACCGCCAGACTTCTGGAATGAGACCAAAGTCGAGCTGTTTGACCATAATGCACAGCACCACATTTAGAGAAAAGTATTCTAGAATCTAATGTGAGGACATCTGTCTGACAACTAAAGTTTGGCACAAACTGGGCCATGCAGCAGAACAACAATCTCAAACACAGCAGCAAATCTACAAAAGAATGACTGAAAAAGAAAAGAACCAAGGTGTTGCAATGGCCCAGTCAATGTCCAGACCTCAGCCCCATTGAAATGCTGTGGTAGGACCTTAAAGGAGCTGTGCATAAATGAATGCCTGACAACTTCAGTGAACTGAAACAACACTGTAAAGAACAGTGGACCAAAATTACCGCACAAAAATATTGAAAACTGATAAAGTTATGCAAAAAACTATCACCTAAAATTATTGCTGCTCAAGGCGGTTCAACAAGCTACTGAATCAAGGGGTAAGTGATTTTTTCACAGGACTGTATTTTCAAAGTCTGTGTTTTATCTGAATTCATTGTCACCACTGGTCACCAATTAAAGACATGATGTTATTTGGCTTCTACGTAACTTTAGGTGTAAATGTGACCTCTGTGTTAGCCCGGGGATAGACTGCCTCTCGCCCAGCTCACCCATGACCCTACGTTGAATCAGTATGATCCTTGTCTGCTCTCACGTGATTGGGTTCCCAGCATGCACTTGATGTTTAGTTAGGAAATGCATTTAACACACGTAGATGGAGATTGTGATATCATTCTGCCTCATATTACCGTCAGAACAACAACAGAGTTGCCGTTGGGAGCCGGCCCTCCCGCACCAGAGCTGGCTCCCATCGTTCACTTCAAAGAGCCGGCTCTTTGTAACGGCTCGTTCTCAACCAACACATCACTGCTTGCTTCATTTATGAGTCTCCATGCTACGTTGCAACACAGCCATCCTGAATTTGCACCAAAAGTGCGGTCCAAAGTTTTACTCATAAGCCAGTCTTTGTAATTTTTTTGGGGGAAAGATGCAAAAAAATCACAGGTAGTGATTCACACAGGACTGACAACACAGGGTGTGATGTGGTAGGTTTGCTCAGTGTGAATGGGATTTGTCTGTATGATAACTATCGTCAAAAGCTATCATATTTGTCAGAAGTTTACAGTTCTCATCACGGTCCATTCAAAAAGACTACACAACACAAGCACACGTTGCACCACATCTGTCCTTCACTCTGCGGTTTTATCCGCACCCTGTGTATAGGCATCAGCTGAGGTGTTCACGCGTGTTCACATTTCAGGTTTTTGATGCATTTTTTATGTAGCTACTAGTTTCCATGTACTGTTCCTTTAAGAAGGAATTCTTTGAACACAGATATTTGTTGGGAAATGTTGAAGCCAGAGTCTCTTTACATATTTCGACAAGCCGCTGATTCATAGCTACTTTCAAGTGTTGGCTGAATCTGTTTGTTCGTCAGTCTTAGTCACTGCTGTCTGTGTTTCCCTGCAGGTTGGTACAGAGGATTCTCAACAAGGAAGCCAAATGTCAAGGTAAGCTCGACTGACAGCTTCTGCTCTTCACCGTTCTTCTGCCAGGCCAGTGAAGGATTTCAGCCTCCTCTTGATTTATTCAGTTCCTTTTTTATTTGTTTGGCTGATGTTGAGACAGCAGCCATTTATATGACTGACATCTCTAACTACATGTGAAGGACGAACGCAAATATGCAGAATTTTTTGTGTGTGTTCTGATGCTTATCGCCTGCCTCTCTCCTTGTCCTTGTGGATTTCGGTCTCCTTGTCTGGAATAAACTTGTCACTGGTTGATGGTGTTAGATGCTGTGTAAATGAAGACATTTATACTGTAAAGACAGTATAGATTTAACCTGCTGATGTGGAAACAACTGTGGAAAAAAGTGCTAAAACCTGACAAACCTTATTAGTTTAGGAAAAACACTTCTGACACATGAGGTCAGGCTGCAGTCTCTGTGGACAGACCAAAAAAAAGTCTCCGTGGACTATGATGTTTGCAGACTTCTTCTTTCCACTAGTAGATGTTGGTGCGGTGCCTGCAGTGATGGAGTTGCTGTACTAGTCTATTGTGAGGAAGAGCTGGTCAGGAAAGAGAGGTCGTCCTATGCTCTTACCCTCGCCTCTGGTCGTGAGCTCTGGGTAGTGACTGAAACAGTGACATCATGGATACAAATGGAACTTTGGATTGGAAACACGGCTCTGAGGTCTGTATCAAGCGGAGGACGTCACATGACTGTTCCGTATCTTGTTCCATTACGTCACCAGCTGGTCTGAAACGCCTCCGGTGTTTTGCTTAGTGAAACATCTGAATACACGGTGATCTTGTTATTTAGTTTGAAAAGGAGAATTCAGTCTGAAATTCTTCATTCCTGCTCAGAATGATAAAACGTAGAGAAGTCACTGAAAAGCAAAGACCTTCATGATGCTGGATGGTCTTTCTCATTTTTAGAACAGATGTTCTAATTAATTTGTTAAACTCTGTATGTAAACGATTATTTCTCATGTCCTTGTCTGGTTGGCAGCTGATTCATCACCGGACATTTTAGTGTTTAGTTTCTAAACTGCAGTCTTGCCTCATTTACCTGAGCGTCTTGTACCAAGCGTGGTTTTGTATTTTAGACTCATATGTAAATGGACGGGGGTGGAAAGCCTCCCAGATCAGCTGTCTGGGATCACTTTGAGCTTCTCTAAGAGAAGAAACTTAAATGCGTTGCATGCAACATTTGGCATTTTGCAATAATATAACAACAATGGCAGAGGATTTAAAAAGATGTACAAATATTAATCAGTTTTTAAAAAATTACAAAAAATGATAAAGTAGTATATGGTTGAGGTAGAGTGTTGAAACTAGCTTTACATTTTTGCACTGTGTGGATTTGTGTATTGGATGGTATATTATTTACAGATGATGTACATGTTTGTATTAGACAGTATCAGCAGTTACATGATGGATTGAAAAGGGGCGGGGCTTAATAAGTATTTGCTTCCTCTTGCTCCTCTTTGAACAAGTTATGGTGAAGGTTCTCTTGTGTGAATTCAAAGTGCAGCTGCTGTGATGAGAATCAGTAACTCCAAGTCCGAGTCCATGGTTCTCGACCAGAAAAGGGTGGATGTCCCTCTCAGACCAAGGACACGTTGGAGAGACTGTGGCTCCCAGCTGGCCTGGGAAAGCCTTGGTGTCCCCCCTGAAGAGCTGGAGGAGGTGGCTGGGGAGAGGACGGTCTGGGCTTCTCTGCTCAGACTGCTACCGTGACCCGGACCCCGGGGTACACGATGGATGGACAGACAGTTTCTGGAGTTTCCACAGTAATATAGCATGTTACTGAGACAAGCATGCCTTCAAGCCATGCACAGACAGTTTAACAGCGTGTCTGCAGTTAAAGATATACCTAATTGACTCTGCTGCCTACACATAAAGTGTGACAGCTCCAGATTTATTTGTGCCATATGCTGTTAAATGCAACTCAAAGCATTTTGTTACACTTCAAGTCTATTTCCCTGCCTGTCATAACTCTATCAGGCTCTGAGTGCTTTGGAATTGCGGCTGACCTACAGCTCAATGCTGCGCCTGAGTGCTGATTGTGTAGCAACACAGCAGAACACCAGAGCTGCTGCTGATGTGCTGCTCCCGCTATGCTGCCTGTGGAAAAGCTTAAGGCACCCGTACACTCCGACAGAAGTGCCTGTTAGACAGACAAATGGCCTCTGAAAGCTCCTCCCGCTAACCATTCGGTGTCAGAAAGGAGAACTTATAATTTTCATAGGTTTGAAAGCAAAGGCCGGATAGTCATGGCAGCTTCATGCGCAGCAGAGACAGAAACCTTCAAACAATTATTCCATCTTCTCACCTCTGTGACAGCTGGCTGTTCACTCCAGTTTAATGCAGGGCCGTTTTGAACAGTGAGGAACAGTCTGACTGGACGAAACAACATTTGAACTACAATAAAAAGTCTTGAGCCAGTTCACATCAATTCATTTTTATTCATATTGCACCAATTCACAACTAAAGTTGCCTCGAGGTGCTTTGTACTGTAAGGTAAAGATGCAAAATATTGAATAAAAAACAGCAACAATCAGATGATCCCTTATGAGCAGCATTTGGCGATTGTGGGAAGAAAGAACTCCCTTATGACAGGAAGAGACTTCTGGCAGAACCAGGCTTAGTAAGGGGCAGCCATTTTCCATTTACCAGTTGGGGGCGAGGGGAGATAGAAGACAAAAAGAGAGCATAGAGAGACAAGAACAACGCAGACTGTGGGTGAGAGAACACATTTAATGACGCGCAGCAGTGGCATGTACGAATGAAAAGAGGTGGGCGGAGAACAAAAACTCATTGCATCATGATAAGTCCCACAGAGGTCTAAGTCGACTGCAGTGTAACTAAGGAAGCATTCAGTGTTACTTGTTCCAGCCTGCGTTATAAACTGTATCAAAAAGGAAACCATCACTAACATTGGCTATATTTTACCTTTCTTCTTCTTCTTCTTCTTCTTCTTCTTCTTCTTCTTGCTCCCTCTTGCTTCCATTAGGGGTCACCACAGCGGATCATCTGCCTCCATCTCACCCTATTCCTTACATCCTCTTCCCTCACACCAACCCTCTGCATGTCCTCCTTCACTACATCCATCAACCTTCTCTGTGTTCTTCCTCTTCTCCTCCTGCCTGGCAGCTCCATCTTCAACATCCTTTGTCCAATATATCCACTATAATATATGCCCCCCAAAAATGCTTCTCATCAAAATATATTAAAACACAGCAATACGTGGCAAATTGATGTATCTTCTGCCCACTTGGGGCAGGACCTCGTCCCCAACACTTTGGATTCATCACTCCATAAGACCTGTCACCACTGATTTTCAGTCCGGGCTGCTTGGAAGCAAAATATAAAGAAATGAGGCGTGACTCAAGACTTTTGGACACTATGTTATTTATTTATTTTGTCATGCCACACATTGAGTTTACCACTCAGGAAAAACCAGATCAGTTCAAGTAAATGAGGTCAGTCCTTCTTGCTGCTTTTTGAAGGCTCATATTGAAAGCCAGTAGCGCAGCTTTCAGCACACTACTCAGTTCATACTTTTCCAAAAATTGACCGAGAGCTTTGTCAGATTTTGCAAGGTAATTTCACTATGAAATGAACCCACTGTCCACAGACTGAATTGATTTATTATCACACGTTTATATTAAAAATAGGCTCTATAGTGTGTGTCCTATATATTAGAGTGACTTTTGGCCAAGGATTAAAAAAATGGAATAGGGGGTTTAAAATTCATGAAAAGTAAAACATACATTGACAGGGTTACAATAACTGATATTGCTGGTTAGAAATGACTTACAAAAAGTAGCTGACCGTTTGTCCATTTTTCTCTTCCAAAGCAGAGGTGAAGGCCAGAGGTTGACCACTGAGTGTGTTTTGATGAATAGAGTGCAGTATGATTAGGTAACCTAACAGATTTTACTGAAGCAGCCTCCCTGACCCTGTGCTGCACATGATTCACACAAACAGCTTTGCAGCCTTCTCTCTCTCTCCTTTTCTAAATCGCCATGTCTGGGTCACAAGCTAACAGGTTTCTGGCTTTTTAGCCTTTATAAAAAGACCCTCTTTTGTGTTTAATTCTCTCTCCGTCCATTGCTCCTCTTTGCACCAGCCTTCTGTTTCATTCTGCTCTGCTCCATCCTGCTGTCTGGGTCCATAAGAGGCTTTGCTGTTTGGCTTCATCTCGGCAGTGGTGTTATTTGGGTTCCCTGCCTCATCCTCTGTGCTGTAGATAGGTGGCTTAAAAGGTGCCAGCTATTGTTTGGTGCTGGTGGTACTTTAAATGAAATGGAAACACCTCTGGTTTGGATCAGAGGTGGCTTTGAATGTATCACGAGTTAATGTTAGGTGTCACAGACCCCTGAACATAGCAGATTGTACTGTAATATCTCTGGCTGTCTTGTACACTGTTTTCTTCTTCTTCTTCTTCTTCTTTCGGCTGCTCCCATTAGGGGTCGCCACAGCGGATCATCTGCCTCCATCTCACTCCATCCCTTGCATCCTCTTCCCTCACACCAACCCTTTGCATGTCCTCCTTCACTACATCCATCAACCTTCTCTGTGGTGTTCCTCTTCTCCTCCTGCCTGGCAGCTACATCTTCAACATCCTTTGTCCAATATATCCACTGTCCCTCCTCTGAACATGTCCAAACCATCTCAGCCTTGCCTCTCTGACTTTGTCTCCAAACTTCTCAACATGAGCTGTCCCTCTGATGTACTCATTTCTAATCCTGTCCACCCTGGTCACTCCCACGCAAAATCTCAACATCTTCAGCTCTGCCACCTCCAGCTCCACCTCCTGTCTTTTTGTCAGTGCCACCGTCTCCAAACCATACATCATAGCAGGTCTCACTACAGTCTTGTTAACCTTCCCTTTCACTCTTGCTGCTATCCTTATGTCACAAAGCACCCCTGACACTCG
>VUQH01046271.1:0-13742 GCA_015106775.1 Etroplus canarensis
AGGATGGACAGGATTAGGAATGACTACATTAGAGGGACAGCTCATGTTGAGAAGTTTGGAGACAAAGTCAGAGAGGCAAGGCTCAGATGGTTTGGACATGTTCAGAGGAGGGATAGTGGATATATTGGACAAAGGATGTTGAAGATGGAGCTTCCAGGCAGGAGGAGAAGAGGAAGACCACAGAGAAGATTCATGGATGTAGTGAAGGAGGACATGCAGAGGGTTGGTGTGAGGGAAGAGGATGCAAGGGATAGGATGAGATGGAGGCAGATGATCCGCTGTGGTGACCCCTAACGGGAACAGCCGAAAGAAGAAGAAGTGTCTTTTTCTCAAACTCCAGTATTTTTCCTCTTGTTTAAAACACCTACTCTACTGGGGTGATTTAAGCATCCTCTCTCTACTTTTCTGGTGGCTCTGATGTGTAGAACATTGAACTTCTGCATATGTGCGTCTCTCATTCCTCTGTCTGTATAAAAAAGAAAGATGTCCAGAGGCTTAAAATAAAATGAGCATATAGCAAATCTATCATTTATACTGTACAATGCCCATAAGGTTTGTTTGATGAGTCCCCAACCGAACAAAAAATCTTTTCACGAACTAAACATCATCAACCATTGTTTAAAAGTTTATTTTAACATGCTAAAGTAACAGTAGAATGTCAGATATTAGTAACACTGGTTTTTCAGTTATGTTCATGCTTTCTTTAGCTGTTCTGTGGAGGGGAACACATTATATGGGTCATTCTGAAATGCATATAGGAAAATAACAAATTTTATACTGTAGGACTTCCCACATAACACAGTCTTCATCTTGTAGGGGCTACTGAGGATTCACCTGCTGGAGGCCCAGAATCTGGTTGCAAAGGATAACCTAATGGGGGGCATGGTGAAGGGCAAGAGCGATCCCTATGTCAAGATCAACATAGGCAAGGCTGCATTTAAGAGTCATGTTATCAAAGAGAATCTAAACCCAACATGGAATGAAATGTATGAGGTGAGCAGTTTAAGTTTGAAGTATGAAGTATGAAGTATATATTAATTGTCTTAAGCATTTTTTAACAAATGTGCACTTATGTTTGCTTTGAACAGGTTGTTTTGAATGGAGACAGCATGGAGGAGATCAAGTTTGAAGCATTTGATAAAGATATCGATTCTGATGACTTCCTAGGAAGGTGTGTTTCTTAAAGCTTGCTATGTATTTAAGCTTTAGAGTTTTGATTTACAAGGTAATAGTAATAATACAGCTAAGACTTCACATTTTTGCAACAAAAGTAATCAATGCTATATTTCATTGATGCAGCTTCAGTATTTTATTTTGTGGTACAGCCATTACAACTAGTATGTCTCTTGCATTTGTGCTGTTTTGATTACAAAGCACGCCTCTAATATCATTAAAATTCCTGACATCTGGAAGTCTGCCTGAAGTAAACAAGCTCATATTGTGTGACGTTAAAACCTTATTGTTGTTAACCTTTTACTTGTACTCATGTTCACAGATTCAGTATTAAACTAAATGAGGTCATAAGATCGCAGTACACAGATCAGGTTAGTGAGTCACACCCTGTGTTTTTTGACCTGTGTGTTGTGTGATTTCCTTATATGAAGGGCGTTGCCATGCTTCTTTAACTTTGTCTCTGTTGCAGTGGTACACACTCAAAGACGTGAAATCTGGACGAGTTCACTTGATACTAGAATGGGTTCCTACAGTATCAAATTCAGCCAAACTTGAGGAGGTGGGCCTTTCACCATGTTTGCAATTTGAAACTCAGTTAACTTAACCCTCTTTCTGTTTATTTAAACATTAAGTGATGAGCTCTGGCCTCCTAGATAAAGCTGTTAAGTAACACTCCTTCATGCCAGGCACATTGTTCACATTGCAAAATAATTACCTGATCTAACTGGCTGTGCTTCATTCCACAGGTACTGCAGCTTCAGTCTCTTCAGTCTTATCAGAACAAAGCTGTCCCATCTGCAGCTCTCTTCTTTGTCCATATAGAAAGAGCACATTCATTGCCTGTAAGTTTATTTACATGGTGTACAGAAGTTAATAAAAAATTATTCTGCATACAGTGTAACTTGAATGCCTCTTTTACCCCATAGTTGAAGAAGAGTGGAAAAGAACCCAAAGCTGGAGCTGAGCTTGTTCTGGGTGAAACAACCTACAAAACCAAAGTGAGGCTCTTTATGCACAGTGCACTGTACAAAGCATGATAAATAAATTTTTTATTAACATATTTATCTTATTATGTGCTTGTATTTTATCAGCTGTGTGACCGCAGTACCAGTCCTCAGTGGAATGAGTCTTTCTACTTTGTTGTCCATGATCCTAAACATCAGATGCTTGTGGTTAAGGCAGGACATTTATTTACGTGTATATTGATCTTTTGTGATGATTATTGCAGAATTTTCATTTTCTCTCTTGTATTGCAGTTGGCCAGTGGCTGGGAACAGCCAATGGGATCTCTGGTGGTTCCTGTCAAGAATCTGCTTTCAGAGCCACAGCTGGTCCTGGACCAGTGGTTCCATCTGGATGGTGCCTCACCTGAAAGTCAGATTCTACTTAGGGCTGAACTCAAGGTTATAACATCTGAAAGATAAAAGGAAATGCTATAGCTTATTTAAACAGACTCTTACTGTTATTCTGGGACTTGTTTTTAATAGATTCTGGAAACAAAAATGGTGGCTATGATCAGTGAAGGGAATCTGCCATGTGCTTCTGGGTGTGGCTCTGGAAACGGGCAGGTGAAAGTGTCTCTTTCATATGCCTCGCAAGAGAGAAAGCTCATCGTCACCATCCATGCCTGCAGGTGTGTCTGCCAAAACATTTTAAATCTCACCAGTGATACATTTGATTATTGTGTTAATTGAGAATACATGAATGGAAGTTGTTTTTATATTTAAATACAACCCCATCATAAGTTTATTATAAGCTAACTGTGCTACTCTGCTTCTGACTGGGTTCGATAAGTGAATTTCAGTGAGTTATTAAAGCGCATATGACAGAAAAAACAGCTTTTGGCTCTCTTTTAATACATAAACCTAGAAATCAGAGATGGCTTGATATAGTTGCATTTAAGAACACTCTGCTCTTATCTGCTGATCTTTAAGCCTTTCGGGCAAACCTGCAAAGCAGGGAAATGTTGATAAAAGCTCAAATGAAAAGTGAATAATACAGGATTTGTACACTGTACTGTATTTTCAAAAACAAATTGCATTCTTCTAACATACTGGGACTTAGGGGAATAAATTTGACTCTATCATAGGCCACCTAGTTTAGGCAAACTTGCACACCACAGATTTTTTAGGCTAATGCTTTGTACTCATGTAACAGGTGGTGACTAGCGGACACTAGACCAGACTAGTGCAGTGTTATTTAAGCTACAAAATATGTAAATTGGGGTTAAAAGTAGGTTTTGAAAGTAGCCCATTCTCTCAGGTAGACTATATTAGAATGAACCACTACTGCTACAAATTTGGTTGGAAGTAGAGTAGTTCATAGACATTGTAGGCATTGCCTAGAGATCCACAAAGATGTATCCTTGGCAAACTCACTTTCTGCCAGTGGACAATAGGAATGAGAGTGGCAGCTTATACGTGGCTTCTGAGAGGTCCGTCAACTCATGTGTGCTTGCCATATTGTCATTGGTGAAGTTGAATGATCACAGCAAACAAAAACAACCACGAGACCACTGGGAAACAACAAACTGCTCCCACTTGTGTTGGCATGTAAACTTTCATTTATCTTTTTTATATTTTACTATCATATTATTTATTTTTTGCTTTTTTTCTACACACAGAGGTCTGTTATCACAAAATAAGGATGGCGTGGACAGTTATGTCTCCCTCATGCTGCTGCCAGATAAAAGTAAGGCCACCAAGAAAAAGACAGCTGTGAAGAAAAGAGATGTCAACCCTGAATACAATGAAAGGTAATTACACTGGATTTGTGTTTCTTTGCAGGCTTTGTTATCCCTGAAGCTGTGTGTTCATGTTCTAAAAATCTTTGTCAATCTTTTTTAAAGGTTTGAGTATGATCTACCTTTGGACGAGACAAGATTCAAACGCCTCAGTGTATCAGTGAAAAATAACTCAGCCTCATTCAGAAGCCGAGACATCATTGGACAGGTAAGACTGAAACTGTATTTCCAGCACTAGCTGCATCTGTGATTTGGCTTTAAGTGTACTGCAACACAGCACACTGGCATTAAATTAGTTGAATAAAATGGCAGTAGATTAGTTGGTAGCCTATCATGCAGCCATTGCGTGACTGTTTTACAAAGTGGCTTCTGACATGATACTCCCGTTCTTTAGGTGCAGATCGAGTTGGCCCAGGTGGACCTGATGTCTGGTGTAACCGAATGGTGAGCAGTGAAGACTGTACTTTTTCCAGACTGCATTTACATTTGTTAAAATGCTGTACTCAGGATGAACTATTCAGCATCAAAAAAACTTGTCAGGTGTTGATTTGAAAGGTTGCTGAAAACTGAGGTTGTATTCCAGTTAATGGCAATTTCCAATAGCACAGATTTTTAGGGTGGAATGGTATGGACAGTGGGGTTTGAAAAGCTCCATTTTACATTCTTAGTGAGGTTGTAATTTTCATGCACTAATTTCCTTCATTTATTCACTGCTTGATGGGCATCATAGTGACCATTTTTACTGACCACCAAGCAGTCTTATATTCATTAACTGATTTTTCCACGTCTTATTCCAGGTTCACTCTGAAGGACGAAGCTGAGTAGTTCCGCTTGCTGAAGCTGAAGTACAGTGACAAAAGCTTCATCATTCAGCTTCTCACTGCTGCTGCTTAACACACTGATGCCTTCTCTTTCACATTTCTGCATAAAGTGCCACCGTGGCAGCCTTACCTATATCCACCCAGCTCACTGTGCAACACCATATAGTACATAAGTGGACCACACTCTGTATTCACACACATAAATACACCCACCAAAGATAAGTAGGCAGAAGCAGCTAAGTTGAAAATGGTAAAGGATAGGTTAGTTATAATTGAAGGTTATGTTACTATGTGAAGAAATGTAATTTAAAGCATGACCCAAGCAAGTGAAAGATGAGGTGGCCTAAAGGAATCATGTTATATTTTGTTGTTTTGTTTTCTCCTTGTTTCTAAGAGTGCTTTAAATCAGAGTATCTTGTTTGAAGTGCAGTAACATTTGAGATCATAGTTTCCTTTAATAATGAATATGAATACCATTTCAGTATTTAGATCATGTTTTATTTACAAGTTTGCCATTGAATTCTTATATTTCACTTTGCCATACAGCTTTTGACAGTGCCTTTTGAAGTAATTTTATATGGTTATTTTTTACAGCTTAGATATAGTGCTACACATACTTTACAGTTACGGTATGTTTCATTTGTGTATATTTGCTAAGATTGCTGATGAGGTTGGAAAATGTTTGTGGAAAGATGGAAACAAAAATAAACAGATTTTGCACATCTCACATTTCTGTGTATCAAAACAGTTATTTTTGATCCCCATTCTCAATTTTTGTATAAGAAAGTGGTGTCATAAACACGCATATCTATTACTTTTGTACAAGTACAAACACAAGTATAAAAATGCAAACAACTAGAATCATGGAAGTATTTGCAGCAAAATGTACTTTAAATACACAAGAGAAATCAACCTTTGCAAAATCACAAACTAATTGGTACACAGTACTATACTTGATTAGTGCAATGAATATTTTCATTTCAAGTGTCATTCCACCAAAATGCCAAGTAAAAAGAAACAAATGCTACACATTTATCAAAATCATTGTATGAGATATACATTATAAGAATTTCGAGTTGGAGCTGTCATTGTGAGCCCCTTTTTATTATTTCACTTTCAGTCATCAGGAAAAGCCACTATTTAAAGCAGTCAGGCATAACAGTCAGCAACATTCAACAGTTCAAGGTGCAATTAAAAGGCAAAAGGTGTACTTTTATTAGGTACACCTTTCTGGTACCAGGTTGGACCCACTTTTTCCCTCAGAAATGCTTTAATTCTTTTTGGCATAGATTGCAGATGTTGCATTCTCAGCTGTGTGTAGTGTGGAGTAAACTTGGACCCAAATGCAGGAAGAGTCAGACAGACAGAATCATTTTTGCTGTATTTATTGACTGATAAAATCCTTCAAGAATTTGTCTGTATTTAGCACCTTCCATCATTTAATGCATCAATGCTTTTATATTCCAGAAGATAATTTGAACCACAAGTTCAATAAGGAAATAAAAAAATTAAGAGAATGGAGTTTAAATCCTGGCAGATGTGAAGGTGAGATTTGGGGATAAACAAGAAAAATGGGAGCCCAGACAAAGTGAAAGGAAACAGAAGTGCTTACACGACTCCATCGATCCACATCAGTGAAGTGATGAACTGCAAATCATTCAGAAAAAGGAATACACATTTTTGTTGCTGTGTCCTCTGAAGTGTGGACCAAGATATAGCCACGATGTCATCAGTAAGTCCTTACATACAGATGCAATGTAGAAAACAAAGGCTTTTCTTGAAAAGTATGAAAGAGACTTTAAAAATACATCACTGAAGACCCTTGAAAACCTTCAAATACCATCTCACTGATACAGGACTAACCATGGAGAGAGCTACAGCAGAGCAGTATAGCAGAAGATTGCTACATTTCTCATGAACTCCTCCCGATCTCATTGCGTAACTGGAATCAAGGATTAGTCAAGGTTATGGCAATAATGTCTCTTCAGTATTAAGAAGCTTAAAGTATATTTCTCATATATTATTCACAACACTTTGCCATGCAACTTTAAATTGTACCACTGGAAATACTTTTTGTTTAGTTATCTATTAAAACAGATGGCGAATTACATTTTATTTTGGTTAGACAATATTTTCTGAAAGATGACAAACACTTTTTGTAAATACATAGATCTATTACTTGCTCTTTATCTTTTGTGAAACCACCTGACTTTTATTTTTCAGCAGTTTTATTTTGTATATGTTTTTATTACCATTTCTACTTCACTTATGTTGCATTTAAATCTCTCCCTGATTGTTTGATGGAACCAGTTACCCATTGTATCCTGCTATACAGTGTGATTTACTGTAGGTATACTTTATTGAATCTAAAAAATATTTCTGATTTCAAAGAACCCTGCCTGTGGCAGCTGAAAACCAGAACTCTGAATTGGATAAGCTGAAGACAATGAATAGATGGAAATAAAAAAACCCTCATGCATTGGTGGCAGGTATTTAACTGTAAAATATATTTGAGATACTGAGAGAGCAACACACTATATGTGTCATTGTCTGTGATGCTTGTGGTTTTTGTGTTTCGTTCTCATTATTCCTAGAATGTTCTCTTTGTGTTTGTGGGCATTGTTCTGTCATTCATTTGTAGTTGAAATATGCTGTGTTTGTGTTTAGTATTCCCTTTAGTTACTTTCTCTTGTGTTTTGTATGCCCTCAGGTCCCTTGTTGATCCCTAATCCATTTCAGCTGTTTCCTCTTCCTCTTGTTTCCAATCCCTTGTTGTCTCCTGTGTTTATATATAGGCCTGTCTTGTGTTTACCCATTGTTGCAGTATTTATTGTCTTCACCTGTGTTCCTCACTGGTGTACTGCAGTAAGGTTAAGTTTCTTGCCAGCTGTATGAGTTTTTGGACTTCAACTGAAATAAATGTTTTGAGTTCACCTCTGCTTGTCTAAGAGTCTCCAGTTGGGTCCTTCCCTGCTCCTGCTGCCTCAGCACATGACATTATGGACACAAGTACTGTGCCACACCTCTTAGTCACTGACTCCAGGTGTTTCATCAGTCCCATTGCCACAGGCAGACCATAACGCAAGAGAGTGAGGTCATTGGAGCACTGAGGCGCATAGTGCATAAAAATCATCAGCACTCTGCTGACTTAATAACTGCAAAGTTCCAAACCTCTGGCACTGACACAAAAACTGTGCGCTGAGAGCTTCATGGCATTGATTTCCATGGTCGAGCATCTGCATACAAGTCTTACATCACCAAGCACAATGCCAAGTGTTGGGTAGAATGGCAAAGCATACCGCCACCGGACCCTGAAGCAGTGTAACAGTGTAAACATGTTCTGTGGAGTGACAGCTCACACTTCTCTGGCAGTCTGATGGATGAATCTTGATGTTGCTAATGCCAGGGGAACACCTGACTGTACTGTGCCAACTGTAAAGTTTAGTGGAGGATTGATATAACATGGGGTGTTTTTGTGGGGTTGGCCTAAGTCTCTCAATTCCAGTGAAGAGAAATCATAAAGCTTCAGCTTCCCGAGACATTTTGGACATTTCTGTGCTTCCAACTTTGAGAGAACAATTTGGGGAAGGATCTTTTCTGTTCCAGCATAACTGTGACCAAGTGCACAAAGCAAGGTCTTTAGAATTAGAAGGGGATGACATTAAAGCTCCTGTAGGTGTAAGCCAATACTTTTGTCCATATCTGAGTAATCAAACAAACAATATTTCTTTAAAAAAAAAAAGCCCTTTCAGCTGAGCCAGAGCCACATCTTGTCAATGTTTGTCCTCAGCTGACCGTGAAAACAGAGCTCAGTGTGACGCTGCCTCTTATTATGGAGCTATACTGCTTTCACTTTCTTTTATCAGGAAGAAACGCAGTTTAAAGCAGGCAGAGGTAAGTCATGTACTCAGAAAGTCATATTTAACAATCGTATTTATGCTCAGATTAACAAAAAGTATCACATATTTATTAAAAGTTGAATCAAAATATAAGACTTAAGAAAAAGTTCGCATTAGGCTGCAGTAACCCTAACGTAAGGTCGAGTCATGTGCTTGTAAGAATTCGGCCGGAACAGAAAATAGTTTTTCTGTATGTTCACCAAGTAAAGAAGTGTTTGAATACAGCATGGCATTCATGTGTGGCTTGTTTTAAAGGAAGAAGACTGTTAAAATGTCAGCCAGCGTCGACGAACCCGAGCCCATGGACGTTGTGAGTAGCTCCATGAGTCAAGTCTGTAAACTAACAGTCAATCAATAAAAAATCATTGTTAAGGAGCTTTGGTATTAATGACGATCAATGAATATTCAGAGTGACTGTGTTTAGTACAATGCTTTTTTAAACTGCGTTTTCACTCAGTGGGTTTCTTTTATATTTTTTAAAAAAAACCTTTCTTCTCTTATGGTTGGTATATGTTCTGTTGAGAGTAGCAGCCAGCAATATCCAATGTGCTAAATGTAGTCAGTCACTCGTGACTCCCACCCATCTATAAACCCTCTGTAGTCCTGTAAAGAGCGTGTGAAAGTGAAAGTATTAAATGGAATACATAAGATCAGCATTGCGATCTCAGCTTCTCCTTTTGAGACTAAGGAAATCTTATATTATCGTTTAATTTGATAATTTAATGATATCATCTGAGAAAAATTCAAAGGTTGTGAATGGTTGCATTGTGACATCAGTGTGACAACTATGAAATTGTGACAAAGTAGCCAACCTCACATTATTTATTTTGATTATATAAAGATGCATTTCAACAATTCTGCTTGTGTTTGTTCAAATAATTTAAACACAAAGTTATTGAAAACATAAAGTTTTATTACATGTTTTTAATCACAGGATGAGGATGAAGCTCTGCTTGTTCTCTCACTGAAGTGGACCACACCTGATGTGCCACAAAAAATGACGAAGCAAAAAACTAGTCTGGAGAAAATGCTTCAGTCCTGGTGCAACAAATGCAAATGTCAGGCAGACTGCTCAGTGAAAGAGATCTTAGCAGATGGGCGTGTTGTGATAAAGATTAAACCAGCTCCAGGTGCAGTAAAATCCTATAGCCATTTGATTATCATTATAACTATTTCAATAAAGGTGTCATTTGACCTCATTCTGTATATTTATATTGTTTTACATCTTGTGTTTGTCTTTCTCTTAAGGCCTGACTGAGCTTCAGAAGCTGTATAAGCAGCCACTGAAAAAAGATGGAAGTAAAGTCACCATAACATCCATTACTCTGAATCCTCCAGAGCTGGATACACAAATACCAGAGGATGCTTCTTCAGTGAACTCAGGTAAAATGCATTTTGAGTATTTTATGTTTTAATATTTTCAGGGTTCAGGAGGGATGAGGACCCAGTATGCTGAACTCCAAAACCAGACGTGATAAAGGTGAACAGAAAGCTAGCTTTATTAAAAACTGGTAAAAAGTTTACCAAAACAAACTAAATCCAAGGAGTACAAAGCTGAGGCATGGCACATAGGGGAAGTCTAAATAGGACATGACATAACATAGAGAACTCCTAACAGAACAGACGACATGACACTGAGCAAAGGAAAGGCAAGGGTATAAATACACGCACACAGACTAACAAAAAAGAACAGGTGAGAAGGGAGCACGATGATCAGGGACAGGGATTAAAATAGATACCACATACAGGGCATAACTGGTTACCAAGGTAAAACAGAAAATGAGAAACAACTGAGAACACAGACAAGGGACAGAAGGACAGAAGGACATAAACACAAGAGGATGACAGAAGAAACAAACTAAACATAGGCAGGGGCTAGAATTGAGACTCAAAGACTAAATACACTAAAACACTAATTTATAGGGTCAAACAGGAATGTACGATGAATTACACATTGACTGAACACAAGGAAACATGAGGAAGGCTAGCTTAGGAAACTCATCAGTGAGCAGTACACTAGAACTCAAATACAATATACAGAACTAAAGAACAGGATAGAGCAAAATGTAACTAGAACAGAGGATCAAGAACGTAACTGAAGAACCACAATAAATAATACTAAAAATAAATATTAAAATCATTCTCAGAATAATAAAAAACTAGAACACAATCCAAGGACCACAAAAAAATATTAGCTTTTAAATCCAGTTAATTTTGTGTTTGTCTTTCTTTTAAGACCAGAGTGAGCTTCAAACACTGACCAAGAAAGACAGTAATGAAGTCACCAAAACATCCATTAATGTCACACCACCAGAGCTGGATACACAAATGCCAGCAGATGCTTTAACGAAACTTCCTCCTTCCCTGCCAGAACCACAAACTGTATGTAACATTTAGTAACTCATCAAAAACTAAAGTATAAATATATGCTTTTTCAATTAATTGATAAAGTTTGTTTTTGCACAGGAACCAGATCCTCTGGGTGATCAGAGCAGTCAAGTTTCTGCAGCTCAAGAACAGATGAACTTTTGTTCTGTCCCTGTTGGTCATTTCTGGTATATGAATCACATGTACAGGGAGGAAATGGAATGTATTAAGAAAGAGAATGGAGTTAAAATGCTGGCAGATGTGAACGTGAAATTTGAAGCAGAAAAAGATGGGAGTCCGGACAAAGCTCTAGATGAGTTTATAAACCTTGTCCAGAAGTGCATACCTGAATCCAGTGGCCCAGTTATTCCGGTCACTGCTCTCAAAGATCCAGATCAGTGGAGTGATGCACTGAAAATCATTCAGAAAAAGGAAAACAAGCTTTTGGTAACTCTGTCATCTGAAGAGATTGCTGTATGTGGGCCAAGACATAGTCAAGATGCTATCAGTAAGGCTTTACATGCAGTTGCACAGCAGAAAACAGACACAAATGCTTCTGCTGAAAAGAATGAAAGTGACTTTAAAGACACACCACTAAAGATTGCCATGAACATCAAAGACCCTCTTACTGATACAGGACTAACCATGGAGGAGAGCTACTGGAAACTTATGAGTACCGCTTATGAAGAGAAGGTAGAAAGGATAAAAAAAAAGTTTAATGTTGACCTTACAGAATCAGGTATCAGTCAAGGCAAAGTCAATGTCAGAGCTTTGTACAGAAAAGATGGGGGAAACGCCTCCATGGAGAACCATGCTCTCAGAGCTCTTTTTCATCTATACCAGAAAATTGCCACATCCCCCATGAACTTCCCCCAATATAATAGTGCTCCTGGATTCTGGGATTCGTTTAAGGAATTAGCAGTAACATCAACTTAGTATTTAGAATCTTGTTTACCTTACAAGCTTACAGTGCAATTCATATTCATATTTTACAACATTCTGCCATGTGGCTTTTGATAATATCCTTGTAAACATTTGCAAATGTTGGAGATCTGGTTGAACAATGTTGAAAGATGACAACAAAAATTAAAAAAAAAAAAACTAATTAATACTAATTACTCTTTGTTTTGTGAACCCCTTGACTTTAAATGTATAACAGTTTAATATCGTGTATATTTTATCATTTCTATTGTTAAATTTGAGTGTCTTCCTAATCTTTTGATGGAGCCTGTATTCCTGCCGATATAACAGATTTACTGAAGGTATACTGTTTATGAAAAGATCATTGCCACTGCTTGCAGAATTAAGATAAATAACTAATTTTCAGTACTTTAGTTGAGACTGCAGAGCATTTAGGGATTTTTTTTTTTTTAATATTGGTCATCCCAGAGCAATGTATAGGTGTTGGCTGAACTGCTTTTCATAAAGATAACAAAGGTACAAAAGCTCTAACCAGTGAAAACGTGAGTAGTATTACAGAAATATAAGCAGGAAAATGTTGTGTACGCACAATTAAATTTGGAAAAGTGAATCAAAATGGATTGTTGTTGATATGTTTGTTACTTTAAGTAGTCAGTAAAACTGTATATTTTCAGGGTTATACACCAAAAGGAGACCACCTTCTTTCCCCCTACTCCTGGAATATGAACGGTAAAGTGTGTTTATCTTGAGTACAAAACAAAAAATATACTTTCTGTCCTTTTCTGGAAGTGAAGGAGGGATACATTTTCACAGCCATCTTAACTGAGTCAGTCTATGTTTTTTATATATTGTTATCTTTGGAATTGTAGAATGTTTTTTTTTTAACTTTTCTGGTGTAGGATTATAAGGGCGAGTTTTATTCCTTTTTTCAGTATATGGTATATGGATTCTGATTGAGATTTTGATTGTTATTCATTCTTTAGTGTGTTTAGCATTAAGTTTAGTTCCTGTTTGTGTTTATAGTATAGTCAGTTCTCACTGTCTGATCCTCTTGACTTACTCATGTGTCTGTGTTCTCTGTTATGATTGTGTTTACTTCCTTTCTTATTTTGGTAGCCTTCTGCATCTTGTACCTTACATGTAGTGCATAAGGTACTCTATATAAGTGCTACTTGAACTATTGCCTGTAATATGTTTCATGATGACCCTGATAAAGACCACAGACTGAAATGTGTTGATCCAATAATAAAGCTGTTCTTTATGCTACAGCTGTTATTGGAGTTTTATCCTCTTCAGACTCCTTAATCCAGCCACAAGGGCCCACAAGCCTAGTGCTGGTTCCAAGCTTGGGTAAATGGGGAGGGTTGCGTCAGGAAGGGCATCTGGCGTAAAATCTTTGCCAAATCAAATATGCAGATTCATAACATGAGAGGGAAGTAGGTGGAACGGTGAAGATGCAAGGAGTAGAGGTGGTGAAGGTGGATGAGTTTAAATACTTGGGATCAACCATGCAAAGCAACTGACAGAGCACAAGAGAGGTGAAGAAGAGAGTTCAGGCAGTGTGGAGAGGAGTGTCAGGGGTACTTTGTAACAGAAGGATAGCAGCAAGAGTGAAAGGGAAGGTTTACAAGACAGTAGTGAGACCTGCTATGATGTACGGTTTAGAGACAGTGGCACTGACAAAAAGACAGGAGGCAAAGCTGGAGGTGGCAGAACTGAAGATGTTGAGATTTTCTCTGGGAGTGACCAGGGTGGATGGGATTAGAAATGAGTACATCAGAGGGACAGCTCATGTTGAGAAGTTTGGAGACAAAGTCA
>VUQH01046277.1:0-10529 GCA_015106775.1 Etroplus canarensis
AAGCGTGAACCATTAAGTGCTGACACCTGGAAAGCCTGGGGAAGAGGAAGAACTGGAATGTTTTTTTGTGTCACAAAAGAGACATCAACAAAACTTTGCTCCGCAAAGTCCACGAAAGCTTGGAGAGCTACCGAACGACCCGCCCAGATGAGCCTGCAGGGAAGCATCAAGTGGGGTTTATTACAGAGACTGAGGCGCGTCCCGGGTGGCGAGCTCATCCTGGAGCTGCACTAAATAGCACCCATCTTACTCCAGTGTCAGCATCAACAGCGAAGAGGCAACTACAAGATGCTGGACTTCATGGCAGAATTGCCAAGAAATAGCCATATCTCAGACTGACCAATAAAAAGAAAAGACTGAGTTGGACAAAAGAAATAAAGCAGTCCAAGTTTGAGGTCTTCGGATCAAACGGAAGAACATTTGTGAGAAGCAGAAAAAAATGAAAAGATGCAAGAAAAGTGATTAGTAGTATCAGTCAAGTATGGTGAGATGGTCTGAGGGAGCTTTGGAGGTTGTAAAATAGGAGATTTGTCCAGAGTGGAAGTGAGTTTGAGGAAGGAAAGCTTCCAGTTTTATTATCCAAAATCAGGATAATGACCCAAAACACACCTCCAAAATATGTCAGCAATATTTAAAGATTAAGACGTCAGACAGAATTCTGAGTGTAATGCAGTGGCCAGCACAGTCTCTGGATCGGAGCCCTGTTGAGCTGTTGTGGGAGCAGCTTGACCGTATGGTACGGAGGAAGACTCCATCAAGACAATCCATCTTGTGGAAGATGCTCCAGGAAACATGGGGTGAAATCTCATCAGATTACCCTAAAAAAATTGAGAGCTAGAATGCCTCAGGTCTGCCAGGTTATAATTGAAAAGCTGTTTTTTTTAAAGAACACATTGATCATTTCCAATAAAATCATTATTTTTAGCTCTGACAATGTCAGCATGTCCTGTTATCTCCTATTCATACTAATTTTATGTGTGTGTCTAAGGAGCACAAGAGAATTTCCAAGTGATTCCAAACTGTTAAGCGGTAGTGTATGATATGTTCAGCCAAAAAAAACCAATATTTATTAAACTATAAACTTAAGTTGACTTTTGAGAAAAAACAATAGAAATCAAAAGTGACATCTGTTGCAGTCAGAAAACTGTAGCTTTCTGCAAGCAAGGAGGGATAGCGGACATATTGGGCAAAGAATGTTAAATGTGGAGCTGCCAAGTTGGAGGAGAAGAGGAAGACCACAGAGAAGGTTGATGGATGTAGTGAAGGACATGAAGAGAGAAAGTTGGTGCGACAGAAGAGGATGCAGGGATAGGGGGAGCTGGAGGCAGATGATCCACTGTGGCGACCCCTAATGGCAGCAGCTGAAAGAAGAAGAAGAAGACTATTGTTTTGACAAAGACTAAATGTAATGACATATTGCTGTATAGGTTTACCTGACGAGATCAGTTGAATAAATTAATATGGTAAAATATGCAGTGTCTTGAAAAAGACTAATTTAAAACAACTTCCAAGCACCTGTCCCCTGCCAAAAACATCTCACTTTCTGCTGATTTGTCAGCCTCTGGAAGTCTTCACAGGAGTTCACTAGTGCTTGTACTGCCTGCTCTTTGTGGAGGCCACACCTGTAGCAGAAGACTCAAGAAAAGAAATCCGTGTGATAAAATATTATGACTAATAGCAGATGTTCCATTATGGTCTTACCATAAATCTTAGCATTTTGGTGAAAAATGGGACCACATTAATCAGGCCTAAAATAGTTACAGATTTAAAACAATGTGAGAATCTAAGTGAGGGGACCCCTCACAGAATAAGAAGGGTATACGCTACTTACAGCTCAGGTGGACTGGCAAGGCTGAGATGTTTGGACATGTGCAGAGGAGGGATAGCAGATATATTAAATCCAAACAGAATAAAGTCACACCACCTTAAAAGACAGTGATGTTGAAAGCCATTAACTTACTTACTGGTGAGTAGTATGTCCATTTACATTTGTGTGTATTTTTCAATTCTGTGTGAGACTAGTGGACTCTGTCCCTCTTACTCGTTAGATTTCAGTTGATATTGATTTTTCACAATTCAGTGATAGAAATGATAAGGGAGCTTTATTTCTTCTTCACTTTACAAAAGGATGGTTTGCTAAATATTCCGGTTCCATTCTCTTATCAAGAGGTTCGGTAATGGATCATCTGTAGGAAAAGTCTCCGGTGTTGGCTCTGTAAAAGCTATATATTTTCACATTTTATTGCTAAAAAGTATAAGTTAAGGTTGGGGTATTAACTGAATAAATCCCTCACAGATCATGATCCCATTACTGAGCAACTAAACCAATCAGCGACAAAAGTGGATTCCCAGAAGATGGCTACTGTCACTGAAACTCAAGTGTGTGCTGAAACTGAATTTACTGCTCTTGCTTTCCCCCCGCTGACTCACGCAGGAACTCCAGGCTGAGATTGACAGCCACACAGAGCTATACCACTCCCTGGATGAAAACGGGCAGAGGATTCTGACCTCACTGGGGGATTCTGAGGATGGTGCTCTGCTCCGGAGACGCCTGGGCAACATGACCCAGCGCTGGAATGACCTGCGCAACAAGACCCTCAGCATGAGGTGAGTGATCGCAAAGGGTCCAAAAATGTAAAGCAGTTGAAATGGTCAGTTTTATAAAATACATAGAGGAAAAAAAAAATGCCTGTGTTTCTGTTTCAAGGGCCCACCTGGACTCAGAGATGGCCCCCTGGAAGAGGCTCCACATGTCGCTGCAGGAACTGTTGAACTGGCTGAGGCTTAAAAGTCAACAGTTGGAGCAGGAGCCACCTGTAGGGGGCGATGTCCCTGCCGTGCAGGCGCAGCTGGACGTGCACAGGGTATGGTGAAATGCACTAAAAAATAATGGTCTCTGCAGAATTTTTGTTGAAGAATATGCCTGCACAGGCAGCACAGTGTTTACCACTATCACCTCACAGCAAGAGGGTCCGAGGTGGAATCCAACAGCCGGCCAGCTTAGGCCCTTCTGTGTGGAGGTTGCGTGTTCTCCCCGTGCTTGCGTGGGTTCTCTCCAGCAAGACATGCAAAAGGGTTAGGTTAATCGGCAGTTCTAAACTGACCGTAGGTGTGAATGACAGCGTGAATCGTTGTTTGTCTCTCTGTGTTGACTCTGCGGCAGACTGGCGACCTGTCCAGGGTGTACCCTGCTCTTTGCCCCATGACAGCTGGGATAGGCTTCAGCGACCCTGAACTGGATAAGCGGAAGAAGATGAAATATAACTCCACAGAGCCCCATTAGGTCACCTTGATAGAAAAAAAACGGCCGAGTGTAAATCTGCTCTCTTGGTTTTAAATCATCCACTTGGATTTGCCTTATCATGCCCACAAATTTGTAATCTATGCACACAGGTTTGCAAGCAACAAATTGGTGAAACTTTTAATTTTGGAGAGAAAAGATCAGTAGATAACACCAGATACCTAACATTACACAAAGAGGCTATGAAATGTGAAAATATAAATGAGCAAAATCAGAGGAATCATCAAAGCTGTCCGTAAATTGTGATCATTTAGATTTATTTGTAAAATGAAATCCTCCATTTTCCATTATTTGGTTTCTGTGCGACAATTTAAGTCAAGAGGAGCATCCAAAGATGCTCCAGAGACCAAATTTGTTTCATTCTCAGGCTGATAATTTTCATGAAGTCATAAAGATTCTGCATATTATGAAAATTAACAAGAATACTTTGGTTTTTAATGCCAGTGTTGTAATAAAAAAAGAAAGAAAAAAACCTGCTACATTGGTCTTTCAAATCCAAATGGATTTGCCCATTTGAATTTGAGGCAGACTTCATGTCTCTCTAACCAACATTATGCAAATGAGAGGCTCAGAGAGTCACCTACAGGTTAAATCAAAAATCCATTTCATGCAGCATTTTATGTACAAAAACACGCTCGCGAGCTCATTAGGTCGGCCCTGTCACTCATTTAGCGTGTATTTTTAAAATGCAGTGATTCGACAAAAAGTTGAGCTCCTGCAGACATGCATTAGGAAAAGGCTTTTAGTTGAAGCATTTCATTATGAATGTAGACATGTTCTAATAAGAAGGCCCACTCACATACACTGACACTGGAACCTCTAAGATTAGTGGTACGCATTACTCGACCAGCGGATTCCACATATTAGATGCAAATTTTCCGCCTTTTCAATATGCATTTTATCACCGTTTGTTTCAGCATGGAGAGCATGGGGTAATGTATTAGGTCATTTTAAGGATGTTTTCCCTGTGGTAGCAGGTCTTACGAAACTGAAATGTCAGTGAGTTGCACAAAAGCATAATAATAAATAAATGAATATGCAGTTAATATATGTAAATTTGTGGTTCTGTGGCCAGTGTTTGAAATACAATGAGCTAGTTTAATTTTATTCCTTAATTTGAACTCAGGAACTTGTAATTACGCACCATTTTACAATATACAACAGTATATTGAACAGTGTATCAAAATGTCCTTTGACAACATTTTAGTTTATTTTAGTAGGTTGTGTAGACTAGTACAAATCCTAAATGAAGGTGTGTTAATTCACATTCCCTCAAACATAGAAACCAGAGAGTGGCTCATATTTCGGTCACTGTTTGCCATAGAGTGAGGAGAGAACGACTCCAGGAAGCCAAATGACAGCTTTATTTTTGCCACAAGGTTTCAAAAACAAAGTCCAAAGCTTACATTCCAAGAAGGGAAACCACAAGGGGCAGGATCACACACTCTGGCAGGGAAGCAACATAGACGACACGACACAGAGCAAAAGAAGGCAGGGGTATAAATACACAGGGACTAATGAGAAACAGGGGAGAGAGGAGCACAGGAGGCAAAAATCAAGGGTGGGAAGCAAAACTGAACATAATACATGAGACCAGACTGGCTACAAAATAAAACAGGAAACAGAAAACATCACTAAGAACATGACACAAGACCAAACTTGACAAAAGACAGGAACACAGTAGGGAAACTTCTGCAGAACTAAATAACTACCCAACACAGCTACTCTAGTACAGAGTAACCATGACAAAGGATGCAATAACAGAATAAAACATGGCAAGTCATATATAGAATATAGACATAAATAAAGGAAGCAATAACAGATCATAACAACTAAGAATTTCAACAACCCTGAAGAACTAAGAAACTGAAAAAGCCAGAAAAAACACTCAAAAACATACAGAACCAAACTATAAAAACACAAGACCTTCATAATTTCATCATAAGAGTACTGGCTGGTGTCGGATTCTTTGAAAGGACTTTATAGAAATTTGGAGGTTACATGGTGCTGTGGTGTTTACACATTTGCCTTACAAGCGAAAGGTCCCTGGTTCGATTCCAGGTTGGGACAAGCCCACTTTAACCATAGTGAGTTATGTCAGGAAAGGCATTTGGTGTAGAACCTCTGCCAAATTACCAGTCACTTGGTGCCATTTTCCATGAATACGCTGTCTTTTTTCATTTTTATGCAGATGACTGTCAGGTTTACATCCCTCTGAAACACATCGATCTGTGTTCAGTCCAACGACTCCTCGATTGCCTCAGTGACATCAGGGGGTGGATGGCACTGAAGTTTCTAAACTTTATTGAGAACAACACAGAAGTCATGCCGTTCAGACCCAGTGGCACCAGCAATATCCCCAGCACTGACCTTTTTATGACTCCACATGAGAAACTTATCATCTCAAATCTAAGCATGAAAATGGATCCCACTCGAGCTTGATTCACGCATAAATGGCGTGGTGAAGTCCTGTGTCTCCCAGTTGAGGCGTTTGTCAAAAATCAAGCCTCTTTTATCAAGCCACAATCTAAAGGCTGTTATTCATGCTTTTATAACCTATCGCCTAGATTATTGTAATGGACTTTTATTTGGAATTAGTCAGGCCTCCATTCCTCGCATACAGTTGGTGCAAAATGCACTGGTACACCTAAACAGGAGCACATAACTTTTGGTGTGCAGCACTTTGGTCAGCCTGTTTTTTTTTTTCATTTTTAAAGTGCTTTATAAATAAATTGGTATGGTATTAATCCCAGGGGGGAATTTTATTTTGTTATAGATGCACAGTTATATATAAATAAATGTAAACTTCAAAGGTAGGAGATAAGAAATATGATTAAAAAAATAAATAAACCTGTCTGTATGAATTATCATATATAACTTAAATAACTCTATAGTTGTGTGCAATATGTAATATATACAATATGGATACATACAATATGAAACTGTTAAGGAGTGACAGGCAGGAATTACAGAGTTTGATGGCCACAGGTAAGAAGGATATAATCTGAATATATACAATATACAATAGAAGCCAAAGATTAAAGATATCTTAAAATATGTTGTGGTTACAACATGATATTTTTATCTTAAGTCTGGAGCCCACCTTGGATTGGTACCTACAGTTTAGCAGGATTACTGAAATGAGTGTATGTGCTTTCACAGGGTTTCAAGAGAGACTTGAGAGCTAAAGAGCCAGTTGTGACCAAGGCTCTGGATGATGTGGGAGTCTTTCTGTCTGAACTTCCACGAGACACACCGTCACCTGAGCATAGAGGTAACACATGCTCCTCTGCTAAGAAGTTCTCCTCTATTATTCCTCCGTCGGTTAAGATTTTCCCTCTTCACCAGTTCAGATATGTTTTTATGGTTTCCTTATTGGACAAGTTAAGAATGTACAAGCTATAAGCAGCATAAGCTCTTTTGTAGGGTTTTTTTAAGCGAGGGTATTGTACTAAAGACGCCCTTTAACTTATGATTTAAATGCTTAAAGTTTTCTTGTTAAACTAGCTCATTAATAAGTGACTTTTTCTGTCAGAACAGTTTTTAAAGTGTAAAGTACATTTCTGCCTTTTCCAATTCACACTTTAAATGAGTAACAGTAATGTAACAACCACACATGAAGATTAGCACACACACACTGTCACACAAGGGTGAGTTTTAACTGTCGTCTATTGAACTCATTTGACCTTCTCTTTGGCAACAGTTGGGGGGGTAAATGCTAAACACAAATATTCACATAGTTCTTTTGCATGTATGACATTTTACTATGATCCCTTAAAAAGGCTCATGTCTATGCAGCAGACCAAGTTGTTCGATAGAAAAGTAAGAAGTCTCTCAGGAGCTTTTTCGGTGGTGGCTGCTTTTGGTCTCGAGGGACCATGCTTTGTGCCTGAGGGGGTCTGTTCAGATGACGCTGTTCCTGGAACAGCGCCTGGTGTGGCTGTATGAGCCCACACAGGAGTGATAGTCTCTGCTGCAGAGACTGCCCTTGAAATCGGATGAGCTTTTGCCAGCTGCGGTAGTCTGACGAGTCTCCCTTCAGGCTGGCTTTTCGTCAGCTGCCTGTCTCCTCTTGGCCTGTCCTCTCCGAATCCTTCTGCCGAGTTACTGCCTCCAGGGCGCACGTGTCACACTTGCAAACATCCTTGAAGCGGAGGTGTGGGCATCCCCGGGCATGGGTCTCACGGGCCAGTTCTCTATACAGCAAGACCTTGGGAATTCTTCCATCCCGTATTCGATGGACATGGCCAAGCCAGCGAAGACGACACTGGTGAAGCAGCATGAACATGCACGGGATGTTGGCTCTGCCAAGGACCTCGTTGTTGATGATTCTGTCCAAATAGGTGATCCTTAGGACACGGCGCAAACACCTCAGATGGAAGGTGTTCAGCATCCTTTCCTACTAGAGTAGGGTCCAGGTTTTGCTGCCATACAGCAAGGTGGTGAGAACAGAGGCTATGTACACTGTCACCTTGGTATGGACATTGAGCTTGCTGTTCTCCCAGACACGCTAGGTGAGCTTGGCAAGTGCTCCTGCTGCACGGCCAAGCCGTCTGTTGAGCTCAGCGTCCAGCGAGAGGTTGTCGGTCACTATTGAACCGAGGTAGGTGAACTCGTGTACAACCTCGAGTGTACTATCTCATAGGTACGTAGGTATTGGGCTTTGCAGCTAACAAGAACTAGTACTGCGAACAGATCAAACAACAAATTGGATTATATTTTAAAGGCTTTACGTTTGCAAAGTTGCCAGTGCTGACAATGAATCACTTTGTTTTTTTAAGTGGGTATCTAACCCTAAGGGAATTCCTATTCTATTTATATAATTGACACTTTATTCTTTTTTGAAATTTGAACATGTTGGTCTTCAGTGATTCTGACTAGCAAATCCTTTCCATCCCACTTCGGTGAGCTTCTTCTTTGCCCACCACTCATTAGCATTCTTCCATTATCACTGCATACTTTGCCCTCTTCCTCTTGGGTTACAAGACGGTAGTGAGACCTGCTATGATGTATGGTTTGGAGGTGTTGGCATTGAAAAAAGACTGGAGGCAGACCTGGAGGTGGCAGAACTGACAGACAAGGCTGAGATGTTTGGACATGTGCAGAGGAAGGATAGTGGACGTATTGGACAAAGGATGTTGAAGATAGAGCTGCCAGGCAGGACCACAGAGAAGGTTGATGGATGTAGTGAAGGTGGACATGCAGAGGGCTGGTGTGAGGGAAGAGGATGCAAGGGATAGGGTGAGATGGAGGCAGATGATCCACTGTGGGGAACCCTAACGAGAGCAGCTGAAAAAAGAAGACTTCTTCTTGATGGCCTCCTCAGTGCAGTCCTTTCAGGGAATTAAAGGGTGTAAGAGAATAATCTGCTTGAAGGGTTTCTGCAGTCAGCACTGCATCAGGTTGCTTGTTGTTGTAGCAGCAGATACTGGGAATTCCAGTTGCTTCTAAAGTTCATATAAATTATTCTGCATGAGCTAAGTATAACATTTTTTACAAGAACAAAGAAGTGAGATTGCGCTCGGATTTGCTTATGGACACTCAAAAGAAGGAGCATGATTCAATTTACCAACAGCTGTGGTGTGGGCAAGGCTTCTTGGAACATACATACATGCAAAGCTGCACATTCAACCCTCTGATGCACGAAATTTTGTTGAGACAGTCAAGGCAGAAAAGACGCTTGATATCCAGTGTGGTTTGGTGGATATTGAAGGAATACTAAATGGACTGCTGTAAAAACAGGAACATTTTTCACATAAATGACACAAGAAAACAGTATGTGGTAGAACCAATTCACATACTTAGGGATATAAATGCGTCAAGAATAGAAAATGTGTGCCGTGATGGAAGAATGTGCTTCAGTAATTCACAGAATCTATAGTGAACATGTTATCAACGTTGCTTTATCTTTTTCAAAACATTTCTCTGCCACCACCGCTGATAGAATTATTCTTCAACATTGTATAACGGTTGTGGTCAAATATAATGTTAGAAAAGCCAGGGTTTGTTTTTGTCTCGCATTTGAAATGTGAGGGGTAAAAATTACTTGTTGTATTATTGAGCTGCACAGCTAAGGTCTGTCGGGTTTTATTTTTCAACAAATTATAATCTTCATTGGGTACAGATGGTAACCAGTTTATCACCCCAGGAAGAGCAGATGTAGGGCATTAATTTAATCTGTATAAAGAAGTTCTGTAAAAACACATTAACATAATTCACTTACTAGCCCCTACAAACACCTGTTCAAAGAAATGACAAAAAAGGACTGTTTGATTAAGGGCGTCATATCAGAATTTTATGATCAGGTTACATCCGGTTCATCAAGAAGGTTGTATTATAGACTTACTGTATGGAATGAAGACTTGGAAACTGAAATCTCAGCGGAGCTTTGGAAATCAGCGTGTGCTGCAGACTGAAACACACTGTAACCAGTTAAAGTGCACATGTGTAACTCCTGTCAAGTTTTCATATAGGTGAACGTTACGGTCCTACATGGACTTCTAGAAGTGGTTAAGGCTCCATGCGGTTGTGGTTTAGGAGGTAGAGCGGGTCCTCTACTAATCAGAGTGTCAGTAGCTTGATCCCCGGCTCAGTTAGTCCACATGTCAAAATGTCCTTGGGCAAAATACTGAACCCTCAAGTGCAGCCGCGAGTGTGTGCATGATGACTAAAAAAGCTGTGTGATTGGTGGAATATGGTTTGTAGTCTAAAAGCGCTTTGACTTATCAGATTAGAAAAACAACTATATATGTACCAGTCTGTTTACCGTTTAGCCTGTGAATCCAGAGACGTAATAACAGCTGAAACGGTGCCATGATTTGTCTAAATCGCAATAAGTGACAAAGTTTCTGTTTGTTAATTAATGTTAGATGTACCATATATTTAGAGATGTAAGGCTTGTTAGATTACTGGATGATGTGCAAACATCTGTGAAGGTGCAGCCATATTTTCTGGTTGTGTTATTGCCAGTTTTTACTTCTGACCTTGTTCTTTCCATAATCCTCAGATATAAGCCCAGAGGAGCGTGCACACAATGTGGGGCGAATTCTGCGCAAAGAGGCGGACGACGTGATATGCAAATGGGAGCGGCTCAATGCTGACTCAGCTGACTGGCAGAGGAGACTGGAGCTGGCTCTGGACCGGCTGATGGAGCTGCAGAAGGCGGAGGACCTGCTGGACGGACAGCTGAGGCAGGCTGAGATGGTGAAGGATGCGTGGGAACCTATGG
>VUQH01046286.1:0-10125 GCA_015106775.1 Etroplus canarensis
TGGACAGGTCCATGTGTCCCACTGTGTAGCGTCCCCTCTTCTTTTAACAAGCGTCCATAAACATCTGGGCACTGAGGAGACCAGCTGCTGGACCTTTGGGAGAGGAATGTTGTCCTATTTTTGTCTGCTATAGGATTCCAGTTGGTCAGCAGTCCTGGGTTTTCTTTGTGGTATTTTGCATTTGCGCCGAAGGTTTTCAGTTGGTGAAAGGTTTGGACTGCAGACAGGACAGTCCAGCACATGAAGTCATGCTGTTGTAATGGCTACAGTATGTGGTTTAGCATTGTCTTACTGAAATATGCAGATCAACCTGAGGGGAATGTTGTTCTAAAACCTGTATGTACCTTTCAGCATTGATGGTGCCTTTCCAGATGTGGAAGTGGTGAGTACCATAATTACTAATGCACTTCCACACCATCAGAGATGCAGGTTTTTGAACTGAGCACTTATAACAAGTCAGATGGGCCCCTGATGATCTAATCTTTAGTCTGGAGTCAGTGATTTCCAAAAATAATTCCAAACTTCGATTCATCAGACCACAAAACAGTTTTCCACTTTGCCTCAGTCCATTTCAAATGAGCTTTGGTCCAGAGAAGATGGCAGCTTTTCTGGATCATGTTCACATATGGCTTTTTCTTTGTATGATAGGGCTTTAACCTGCATTTGTGGATGGTACTGTGGTCACAGACCTATGCAGTGTTCCCGAGCCCATGCAGTGACTTCCATGACAGAATCATGTCTGTTTACAATGCAGCATCACCAGCATCCAATATTGGTTTTCAGCTGTGTCCCTTGCACACAGACATGTCTCCAGATCCTCTTTTGATGACATTATATACTGTAGGTGACAGAATATTAAAAATTATTCTGAAATTGCTCCACAATTTGTAGATGCAGTTTCTGGCAGACTGCCGAATCTCTGCTCATCTTTACTTCTGAGAGATTCTTCCTCCCTTCCTCTTTATTTCTACCAAATCACATCACTGGTTTGTTTATCAATTAGCAATTAGGTTAATTAATTGCAACATGTTCCTTCAAATGTTTCTTTCAGTACCACTTACTTTTCCAGCCATTTTTTAAATACATGCTGCTGCCATCAAATTCAAGATGAACTAATATTTTTCATGAAATAATAAAATGTCTCACTTTCAACATACGATATGTTTTCTGTATTCTTTTGAATAAAATATTGGTTTATAAAATTTGAAAATCATTGCATTATGTTTCTATATATGCGTCCTGACCTTTTTGGAATTGGAGCTGTAGAAATATAAAGGATCATTAATGGAAGGTCAACAATTGGCATAAATTGATTTAATCATAGCCCCTATAGATTTGCACTGTTACTGTTACTGAAGCAGCAAAATAAAGTAACATTCATTAATTTTATCATAAAATTTGTGTGTAAAATTTGGGGTCATAAGACCACATCGTTTGATTTTACTGACTTAACATAATATTTTGGGGCAGGAGTCTGATTGTGCTGGATGGACATTTTCTCAACTTTAATTTCAAATCATCATGTAGTACAACAAATTATTCTATGCCTGTTTGCCTTCAGATGTATACCTGTAAACTCTAAATCTCCCGTTTTTATATTGTTGAAAAATAAATAAAATTAAGAATATGAACTGCAGGAACCTGCAAGTCTTTCTAGAAACTAAGTATAACTCAAGTTTTTTTTATGTTATGGATTGAACTTGGAGTCTCCTGTATGCCTTTGGGTGAATTCCAGGAGTCAAATTATATTGACCATGAGTTTGTTCATTAAGGGATTATAAAAGGATGAAACATCCAAAGGGGGTGAATACTTTTTTACAGACACTGTATGCTATCTGGCTGCAATCATCTGAAAACAGAAAATACACCTTCTTTCAGTTCTGCATCAGAGATGAGGCAGAAGTGTGGGTTGCAGAGGTCCCCCTCCCTACAAGTAAAAGCATACAAAGTCAGCTTTTCTCAAAAATGACTAGCTGGTTCCAATTATGCCTCAATCCCAACTTTTACAGCATAGAAGAAGCTTTACTGAGATGAACACAGGTGGGTAGAACATTATTTCTATAAATGAATGAAATTCAGGACAGGGTGGGTGTGGACAACTCAAAAAGATCATACCAAGAGTTAACACACGTAGAAATATATGCAACCTGAGGTTAGATTTAAATAATTTTAGAAGCTGGTGAAGACCACATTTTTAATCTTATTTTATTATATAATGATTTTTAAATCCTTAGACATGAAGAAGAGTGTACTTCCTTTTTCATAACTAATTAAAAAAAAGTATTCTTTTCACGCTTTTATTGAACATATTTTAATCATAGCTCACAGTGCAGGAAGGAAAGAGAACGTGATCTCTTAAATTTTGTTACTCACAGAATCTCTAAGAAGCAAAACATCATCAGATTCATTTTAGCTGCTGGTGATGTTTAATTTTGGATGCTTCCTATAAAAAGTGTTTTAATGTTCCTGGGATGCCTTGACTGAAAAGCTCTCATCAGGTCTTTGTCTCTTCCAACACAGCATCTTGATTGGCCAGGACTCTGCGATTCTTTTCTTATATTTCCCCTCCTCAGCTTAAATTAATGAACTGCTGCCCTGGCATTCCCCTTTAAAATTTCTTGAGACAATTTTTGTCCATTCCCTGCAAATCACGATGCTCCCACCACCGTGCTTCACAGTTGGGATAAGGCTTCTGCATGGGTGTGCAGTGCCGTTTTTCTTCCAATCATGTCTGTCTTTCATCTCATTTGTCAAGAGAAAAGTTGTTGCAGAAATGTTCAGGTGTTCTTGTCCAGTCTTGGGATTTGCTGCAATGGTTGAAGTGGTTTTTGGTTTTCTTTTTGGCATCTTCCCATGAACACCATTCTCATTCATTGTAGCAGGTTGCATATATTTCTACACATATTCACTCTTGATATGATCTTTTTGAGTTGTCCACATCTACCCTGTCCTGAATTTTCTTCATTTGTAGAACTAATGTTTTGTCCAGCTTCTTTTCTATAATGCTTTTTCTGTGCTGTAAAAGTTGAGATTGAGGCATAGTTGGAACCATATAGTCATTTTTGAAAAACTTTTTGTGCTTTTGAGACTTTGTGCGCTTTTATTTGTAGGGAGGGAGACCTCTGCAACCCACACCTCTGTCTCATCTCCATAACTTGAACGCCTTGACACAGTATTTTTAAAAAAAAAAAAAAAAAGACAGATTGACTTTCTTTCAGCCTCGACTGTGAGTCATAATTCAGTGTTTTGTGTACTTGTGTGTTGCTAGTTTAGTCAGTGTTTGCCTAACTGTGACTTAGGTGAAGATCAGACCACATTTGCGTGAGTTATCTGTGCAGATGTTCACATAATTCCAAAAAGTTTAGTACTTTTTCTTGCAACTACACTCAAAAATTTGACTGAAAACAGCCCTAAAAAGCAACATTTTTCAGTGAAAACTGGTGCACTGAAAATTAAGCACTAGTCACTTGTTCCTGTCCTATACTGAACAGTCTAAAGTAGGTTGTTTTGTAATCCTGTGTTTGCAATTGAAGGGCATTGGTCCATTTTAGCTGAAGATTAACTATTGATATTGATTTAATTTTATCTAGATCACATAGTATTTACCATTAGAATGAGCACTTCACTACCTTGTTCCATTAATGCAGATATACAGGTCTCGTCATTATAGATGACTTGCATTATTCAAACAAAGGTTATTATTGTTAAGCAAAGTGAAAGCTAGAACTGAGCTGGAAAACAGTATGATTGAAGACTTGACGAAGAAAGGAAATTAACTTAATCAAAAGTGTGTACTTACAAAACTAAAATTAGCTAAAATGTTTTTGGTTTTTTTAAATGTATTGGTAAATGTCCGTTTTCAGTCTTCATTTATACAAATTGTCAGCGCTGAACTGCGAATCAACTGTCTTCAACAAATGTTTGTATTGTAAATATTTATTCTTAGCATCTTAAATTTTGTCTGACGAATGCCTAATCATGTAAAAATTATTTTTAAAAACACACAAACTAACACTCAAACTAAAAAAATAACAACCTGAAATTTCCTCTAGAAATAAGCAACACAAAAGTATTTGAACTGTGATCCGACCCTGAGTTAATGAGTTGTTTGATACAAAGACATAACTGGAATTTAAAAAGAAGGCACAAAAGGCCACAATACAATATATGGATGAAAATACTGAGCCACACCTCTTAATCACTGAATTCAGGTGGTTCATTCAGTCCCATTGCCACAGGTGTATAAAATTATCTAGCCATGTAGTCTGTAGTCTGTGCAACAATGATATTTCTTCAGTCCTAGAAATTCCACAATCAGCTGTAAGTGGTATTATTGCAAGTGGAAGCATTTAGAAACTACAGCAACTTAGCCACAAAATGGTAGACCAGGTAAAAGTACAGAGTTAGGTTACTGAGGGTTGAGGTACATAGTGCATAAAAGTTGCCAACACTGCTGACTCAGTAACTGCAGAGTTCTAAACCTCTTCTGGCATTAACATCAGCACAGACACTGTGGGTGACGCAGGCGTTACATCACCAAGCACAGTGCCAGGTGTCAGATGGAATGGGGTAAAACATGCTGCCACTACAGTAAACATGATATTTGGGATAGTTCAAGTAATAAATGCTTGGATGAGTCTGATGTGGAAGAACTTGATCTACCCACAATGAGCCCTGACCTCAACCCCATCAAAAACCTTTGGGATGAACTAGAAAGGAGATTATGAACTAGGCCCTCTAGTCCATCCACATGCTCTTCTGGACAAATAGGCAAAAATTCCCACAGACATACTCCAAAAACTTGTAGAAAACTTTCCTAGAAGAGTGGATGCTGTTATACCTGCAAAAAGGAGACCAACTCCATATTAATGCCTATGGATTTAGAAATGGATACGTACAGTAGTTGGCCCAATACTTTTATCTACTATCAAATAAAACAACTAAATTCTGACCAAATATAATGAAATATCAAATCTTATGTAGGAGATTGAATAAAGTCATTTGAATGAAGCGAAGCAGTAGTTTCGAATCTAAACCTTTATTTAACAAAGACGAGAAGCTGAAAATTTGAAATCTAGGTAGCATTAAGCTATCATTACTAGTTTCTGTGGGGCAACAATGCAAATGACCGAGCTTTTCATATGTAATACGGCACTACTGAAATATATTTATAGTAATTAGTCATTTTATAAAAAGGAAGTTAGGAAACATAACTCAGTCTTCTTTTTTGGATTTAACATAAAACTCTAAAAACAGTGAATGTGACTTAGCCCAAGATTAAAAAAAAAAAAAAACGCTTCAGAGTGCCTCTATCTTTTATTAACACAGTACATCTTTCTTATTTAATCAGAACATCATATAGGTGATATCTCACCCGCCTCGCAATCTATCATCATTCTGAGGTTATTGCTATGTCTGTACAGAAAGATAAGTTTTCCTGTTATTGGTTAGCTGTGTTGCAAAAAAAATAATGAGAACTGAAATCCACCGAGGAGTCTCACAAACAGCCCTAACCAGGACAAAATAATCTTGTTCATGACTAAATGAAAAGTGTTTGAGTTCAGAAGTGTTATAATTCAAAATGGCCACAAAGAGACTAGAAATGTCCACCAAGAGGTCTATAACAACTACAAAGAGACAACAACTGTAAACAAAGCAATCAGAAGTGTCCAGCAAGGGACCCCAAAACAACTACAGAGACTAGAAATGTCCACAAAGAGACCTCCCCCTAAAAAACTACAGTCTGGAAATATCTACAGAGACCAGGAACACCTACTGTACAGAGACTAGAAATGTCCACAAAGATCTTGAAGAGCTACTGGACAAAGAGACTACAAATGTAAACAAAACAATTAAAAATGCCCACCAAGAGACACAAACTAATTATAGAGACTTTAAGTGTCCACAAAGAGACTCAAAAAATACAGTCTAAAAATGTTCACAGCATCCTTAGTGTCCCTGGTGGTGTAGTGGTTTACGCATTCGCCTTACAAGCGAAAGGTCCCTGGTTTGATCCCAGGTGGGGACACAAGCCCCTCTCATCATGGAGGTTGGAAGGGCATCTGGTGTAAAACCTCTGCCAGATTACCAATGCCAATTAATCTGCTGTGGTGACCCCTTGGTGGAGAATATAAAAGAGCAGCTGGTACAGCAGGTACAGTTCATAGCATCCATTGCCTTATAACTCTGACATCAGGGACAAAGAGGTGATGATTCTGGCAGTCTGTCTCGTTAAGTTCACCATGCAACAAATGAAACAGAATTTAGTTGTGCATAACCATGAACTGCTTACAGGTGTGGTTAGTTTTTGAAAGAGGCTGCTGTAAGGGTAGCCTATCTGTTCGCAACCATGCACGGACCCAATTCGTTGACGTTAAAAAGAAATCAACGAAAGACGCATTTAATTCCTTTACTGCTAATAATCGGATCTACATTTCTTACTCTTTAAGAGATGGTGTGACCCGAACTCTTGTCGATGTTGAAACAGCATCACCATCTGACTGTCTGCAGCTCAGGTGTTGCAGTTGTACCTTGACCGGTATTGACCTGGTATGCAACATCGTGGTTTCAAGCATGTTTGCTGTGTTTGTTTTCTTGGCCAGTTAGCGGTCAGTTAAAGAGTTTCGAGTCACCAGGTTGTAAAAAGCCATTCTATCTTTCTACATCCCCAAACTTGTTTTAATTTGGTTTATTACTGATTTATTGCAGGAGCTTAATGCTAATCACCATTTGCATTATTTATTAAGCAATTAAGCCAACAACCAAAAAATCATTGTAAAGCGTACCTTGTTAAAAAGTGGTATTGACAAAATTAATGAAATTACAACTAACAGTAAACTAAGAGCCTTAAGTGGGTCCCCTGCTGTCTGGTAGCTAGACGTGCTAAGTAACTGAACTACCATAATTTAACAGAAGCTGTAACTGAGAGGGTAAATGATGTTAGTTTGACATTCTGACCTCTGCAACGCTGCCAGGACGACCTCTCCATCATATGTGCGCCACGGGGCTTTCCCATCTATCAGAGGTGAAACAACAGAACGCTTGGCTCTTTCCCAGCTTTAATGACTCATTAGAGGCCACTGTTACATGTGAGAAGAGTCACTCAAGCAAAGTGGGACCGCTGAAGCACTCAGCCATAGAACTCAGAGGAGGGTGCAGTTCACCTTGTATATTAATTAAAATGGCTTTGTAATCACTTTCATGAGTGTTCCCATGGGCGACTGTGGTGTTAAATTTTATGTGAGGAACTGACTGAATTTTCTGGATTGAAGTGAGGAGAACACCGAGATGTGCCTGTTATCAGTATAAAATATATTAGTCCAAATAGACAAATGTGTTCTGATGAGTGGGTGTCTCTCGCTGACAGAAAATACGCCCTATTCTACAAAGAAGGTGAAGAAATGACAGATTATGCGAAGTGGAAATAATTAAACTTGTCATCCATTAAAAAAAAAAAGTCCACAAACACTTGTGAGCATCAATGCATGCTAAGTATGTTTAATTCTAATAAAAGAAATATCCAAACTGTGGAATCTAGAAAAATTGTGACTGATCACATGATGTTTTAGTCTTGGCAAAGGCTACCTTAAAATATAATTTGGCTATCGTAAAGTGTTGAAGAAGTGGAAGAAATGTGTTCCTGGTGTTAATTGCATATCATCATGTGTGATCTTATTTAAAGGGCCCCTTGTAAATAGGCAAATTTTAACCCAAACCAAGCCTTGAGTAAAACTGATCGTAAAACTGCCCACTGAGCAACAAGACTGAGCAAGACCAAAAAAGTTCCCACGCGTGAGACGAACCCGGTCAACTCCTGTCAATTTAAGCCCTTCTTTAGGAGACCCCATGGCATGTGTGCTAAGCGATGGTTAACGCTTCTTCATTAAAACAGTCCCAACAGCAAGAAAGATAAACTGCACAAAGAAAGTGATGGGAAATACCCTTAAAAAAGGTGGAAATTAGAAATAAATGACAAGAAAACAATTGTATACAAGACAACATGACTGCTTGTAGATGTAAAACACTGGCAACAAACATAGAGATTGAAATGACTACAAAAGAATTAGACAAAGATGCAAAGATGCCAAAACAACTACAAAGAGATTTGAAATGTCCACACAGATCCAAAACAACTACCTTCCTTCAGCTGCTCCCTCATACTTTCTCCAAGGAGTTGCCCCAGCAGATTAATCTGCATTTGGCAGAAGTTTTACGCTGGATGCCCTTCCTGATGCAACCCTCCATGGTGAGGGGGGCTTGTGCCCCCACTTGGAACCAAACAACTACAAAGAGACTCAATATGCCAACAAAGAGACTAGAAGTGTCCACAAAGAGACCCCAAACAATTACAGACAGACAACAAATGTCAAGCAAAGTGATTAGAAATGCCCACTCGGAGACCCAAGAAACTAAAGAGTAAAAAGGGACTAGAAATGTCCAAAAAGGGACCAGAAATGTTGCCAAAGAGACCCAAAACAACTACACAGACTAAAAATGTCCACAAAGAGAGTAGAACTGTCTGAATGAAAGTGTCCACAAAGGGACCTGAAATTTTCACATTCTCAAAACATCAACAGAGACTAAAGTTGTCCACAAATGAACTAGAAATGTCCAGAAAGACCCAAAACAATGAAAAAGAGACAAGAACTGTCAACAAAGACACTAGAAATGTCAACTTAGAGACTCAAAACAACTATAGAGGCTTCAAGTGTGCACAAAGAGATACAAAAGAAAGTCATCTACAAATGTTTCCAAAAAGAATAGAAATGTCCACAAATACCCAAAATAACCACAAAGAGATTAGGAATGTCATCAAGGCTGCTAGAAATATGCACCAACAGGCCCAAAACTACAGCAGAGATGAGAAGTGTGCACAAAGACAACCAAAAACAAACTACAGTCTTGAAATGTCCACAAAGTGAATGGAGATGTCCACAAAGACTCAGAACAACTGCAAAGACATGAAATGTCTACAAAAAACCAAAGACAACTTAAAAGAGACAATAAACGTTCATGAAAAGAGACTCAAAACTGCTACAAAGACAACTAAAACAACGACAAAAGGCAAAGATAGTCATCTCATTTGTCATTTGTAGTTATTATGTGTCTCTTGCTTCAGTGTTGTACAGGTCGGGAGCCTTTTAAGGGACCTTTTCCTTTTCACTCAGTACACAACACTTATCTGACAGCTTCAAATATGTCAACTCTGACAGTTTTACAGATGAAATATACTTTTACATACACTTTCACGTGATCCATCCAAGACAAATCAATCCATCTGTGTTTAGAAGTAACATTTATAGTTTTTTTTTTTTTTTTAATGTAGTAACTGAGCCACTGCATGGAGTCCCCTCGTTACCTCCAGCCCCTCAAGTGCTGTACTGCCTGACTTATACGGGCTAATTAGTGGAACAGTGATTTGGTAAACCTGTCAACAACATATTTAACAGCCCTCTGCCTCGTCCCATTTTTAATAGGATTTTACAGATAGAGATACAGATTCATTACCTGTTCTTTCAGTACACCTCAGTCCACGGTGAGTCCAGAGATGGCCAGAAACAGGAAGGTGATTAATAATAATAGATACTCCAAAAATAGCCAACAAGTCTTCTTTTGTTCCTTACACAGATCTTACAGGGGGGCTTCATGTGACTATAAATTAGAATGAACCGAGAAGGAATCGAGAGCACTTATCAGCACCCGGAAATGAGTGGAGGAGTAGATGCAACTAATGAACTCTGGTTTGACTGATTATGGCCAATTAATGACAGAAGTCCATCTGTGTGTAGCCATTTGTCATTGTCTGACTTGCATGACTTGTGTTACCTGCTGACAGAGCTAGTAATACGTTTCAGTCAGAGAGCTTCATTACTCCTTTTATTTCCATTGTCCTTTCTGTGTGGCCTGCTTCACAGCCTCAGTCTTTTTTATGTGTTCATTTACACTGGCTCGCTTTATTTATAGCTTGATTTGACCCTGGGTAGTTTGACTCAGCATGCTTGCTCTTTTTAACAATGCACTGCTGCTCAGGGCTTTAAAAACTAACCTTTTGGCCAAACAGCAACTGTGGCAGCAGGGTTCAGTGTGTTTTTTTTTTTTTTTTTTTCCTTTTTTTTTTTAAAATCT
>VUQH01046291.1:0-21748 GCA_015106775.1 Etroplus canarensis
TTCTCGGCATGAAGCCATACTGCTGCTCGCTGATGGTCACCTCTCTTCTTAGTCTGGCATCAACAACCCTCTCCCATATCTTCATGGTATGGCTCATCAACTTGATCCCTCTGTAGTTACTGCAGCTCTGCACATCACCCTTATTCTTGAAGATTGGTACCAATGCACTTCTTCGCCATTCCTCAGGCATTCTCTCATTCTCCAAGATCGTGTTAAACAATCTGGTTAAAAAGTCCACTGCCCTCTCTCCTAGACATCTCCATACCTCCACAGGTATGTCATCTGGACCAACCAGAAACATAGCCGTATAAGTCAAGAAGTATTGACTTAAGCTATAGACATCCCCAGTATATAGTCTCTGCTTAACCAGGCTGTTGCAGGGCAGGTCACAGATCATCATTTATGCTCATAGTCACACCTTATGGCCAATCACCAATTAACCTAACATACATGGTTTTAGACTGTAAGAGGAAGCCAGGCTACCCACAGAGAACAAACATGGGCACAGAGAAAACATGCAGGCTCCACACATCATGGCCTCAGTCAGCAGATTTGAACATAGACCCTTCCTGCCATGAGGCGGGTCCTTTTTCACAGGAAGAGATCTCTGGTAGATCAGGCTCAGGGAGGGCCAGCCATCTGCCTTGACAAATTGGGGACTAAGATGATTACAGAGGATGAAACTGATGACAAATGGTGAGAGCAGTAAAGAAAAAAAACCCAAAACAATAGTTCAAAACATAATGAACAACCTCCAAAGAGCAGGGAAAACATATCACAGTCACGAAGGAGACTTAGAGAACATCAATATAGAGCCCATACTGCAAGATGGCAATCACTTATTAGCCATAAAATGGAAAGCTAATCTGTAATTTGTAAAAAAAAAAAAAAGTATGGAGATGAATCATAACAGTTCTGGAAGTTTATTCTGGAAGAACTTCTGCCAAAGTGAGGTCAAAGAATGGAGAAAGAAGGGATCTGCTCATGATTCTGAAATTACATGCACATCTGTGAAGCACGGTGGAGGTTGTGTCATGGCTTGGGCTTGCATGGCTGCTTCCAGAACAGGCTCATTCATTTTTATCGATGATGTAACTCACGATGGTAGCAGCAGAGTGAATGCAGAAGTTTACAGAAACATAGTGTCTGCCAATTTATGGAAAAATTTATCCAGAATAATTGGGAGAAACTTCATCATGCAACAAGACAATTGCCATAGTCCCAGGGTTTTGAGTTGAGTTTATTATCCTTCGTTGCATCTAAGAGTTTTCTTACTATTGTTTATTCTTAGTTTCGATTGCCATTCATTCTTTCGTATTATGAATCTACCCACTGTTTGTGTTTTGTCAGTTCTCATTGTGCCTCCTCTGTCTTATCCTCCTGCATGGTTATTCTTCTGTTAAGTTCAGTCTTATGTCTGTGTTTTCAGTTATGATCGTTATTCAGTTTCTGCTTTGTTTTGGTAGCCTTTTGTACTCTCTGTTCAGTTTTACCTCCTCCTCTTACTTGTCTTGATTGTTGTCCCCTATGTCTAGTTACCCACCTGTGTCCTATTCCTCTAATTACCTCATGTGTCTATATATAGTCCTGTCGCTTCCTCAGCCCTTGTCTTGGGGTCTGTTACCTTCCTTGTATGCTGGCTGCAAGTTCAAGGTTCCTGTTTCTTTTTGCTCTAAGGACTTTACATTTTAGATTTTATACTTTCATATAGCCTAATAAAATGGCTCATCTTTTGTTCACTCAGTCTGCATTCTGCATCTGCATTTGGTTCCTCCTCTTCTGCATTCTAAAACATATTACCACCTCAACAAAAGACTTCATCAGGGGGAAAAATAGAATTTTTTGGGTTAGTCTAGTCAATCACCAGATCTTAACCCAAATGAACATCCATTTAACCTCCTAGAGAGCAAAGTGAAGGGAGAAACCCTGAAAAACATAGAACTAAAATATGATGTAGCAAAAGCTTTGAAAGGCACACCCAGTGAAGGAACAAGAACTCTGGTGGAGTCTATGGGTCGTGGGATTGATTGCATGTAAGGGATATGCAACCAAATATGACTTTTTTTTAAGCTTTAGTTTAAAACATTCTGTTCCAATACTTAGGCTCACATGAATTACTGTGTGGTTTGACACACAGTGGGTTATGTTCTGTGTTGTTTAACATATCTAGATGTAAACACTGGAGAATAAAAACTGAAACTCTGATTGTTCTTCTCATTCATCTCTGGATCTCCTTGTTGTTCCACTGGAGGGGACTGAATTATCTCTCTTTTTAGTCCCTCTTAGTACTCTCACTGTGGCATTTTGGATCAACTGAAGGCTTTTCAGAGAACTTTTAGCTCAACCTCATAATAAGAAATAAAAACCACCCAGCCCAGAAGTAGTAATACAGCTAGTCTTTCAGCACCTGAGAAAGGATGTTTCTTTTTTTATTATATATGTAAAAGAAGGTAGCTCTACAAATGGTTTAATGTGTGCTTTACGGGATATCTCCTTGTCAAAATGACTCCAGAGTTGCTTGTAGTAGCGCTGGAGGCCAAGGTAAGGTCCTTCAAAGCAAGTATCTGGTTAGAATTAGTGTTTCTGAGATTTTTAGAGCAAGTTTTTAGTCAACTGTAATAACCACGGTGCAGTGTAAAAACAGAAAGCTAACTAAAAAGGTGTGATTTAACAAACATGACAGTAACAAAGAGCTTGTCTCTGTTGGACTTGACTGTATTAGGGGCTGGCTGTGTGGTCTGAGCTCTGGCTAACCAGATTCAGACAACAGAAGACCAGATTAGCATTTAGCATGCTGATGGCAGAAACCTCAGTCTCTGTCTGGGGATGCAGGTTTGCGCAGCATTAGACTCACTCTTAAATCTTCATTTTAGCGTGTACCATACATAATGACATACACCGCACAAACTCACAGAAGTATGAACAGATTAATTCAGCCTCAATAAGTTTACAGAGTGGGAACAGACGCCCTCCGCAACATGGATTTCTCATTTTGCCAGTGGCCCGCGACATAATATGTCTTTACTGTTTGGACAAAATTTAGATAAATTTTGCCCCCCTGAGAATCCTTCACTAAACTAAATATAAATACCGCTCTCTATTTCAATAACAGAGGCGGACCAACAGACAGGGAGACGGGGTGAGACAGGCAGAGAGGGATGGAGGGGCTCTGGGGACACACTTGCGTTTACGTTTGCTGCCATTGAAGTTGTCCAAGGCCAGGCTTTGCTTACCGCTTAATGGTGCTTAATCACGGAGCGCCTAAAATAGGCCATTATATCAGCACTGAGCTCTAGAATTACACAGAGCCCTCAGGGCCTGAACAACAGAGCTTTTGTTAATAAGCTGCCATTAATCAGACCCATTACGGAAGCCATTGGTCCAACGGGCGGCACCGCGGTTGATAAATACCTCAAGAATAAAAAACAATTTACTCACCTAGTCTAAACCGCACTTGATATATGTATGTGTGTGTGTGTGTGGTGGCGTCTGTGTGTGTTACCGCAGAGGCTGGGTGGGACAGGAAGCACGCAGACTGACTAAAGACACCCAGAGGACTGGTAGCAGAGCTGTTCCTTGGTGAGTTAAAGATAGAGATTAATACTGCACTAATTTTTACAGAGCTGGAACAGCAAATATCTGCTAACGTCAGTTTCTGACTGTAAGGTGGCTGAAGTGACCGTGCAAGGGCCGAAGCGTTTCACTGTGGGTGATGGACACCCATCCGGCACTCACTGTCATCACAAAGGCCCCTCTGGGGGCAAACACTGTCCACGCTAATGGGGGTTAATCAAATATCTGGCAACCCTGCACTTGCCAACAGCCACTGAGACCATGTGCAATTGTTTTTGCACTGTAAGTCATTGATCTGCTCTTTTCAATAATTAACTCACTGCTCACAAAACCACACAAAACCGTAAAATGGCATTTGGTGTTATAACACTGACACACGTCTCCTCACAAACTTTTCCCCAGCCCTTCTCTCCGCGCTTCACTTGTCACAGCACACACACTCTCTTCCTCACAACTCTTTATACTCATTACCGCCACTCCTGTTAATCAGTTGTGTCTTTCTCATCAATCTCTCCCTCCTCGCAGCCCCTTTCCTCCACTTCACGCCCTCCTCCCTAGTCGTCCCCCCACCCTATCTGTCTCCCTCCAGTCAGCCAGAGACAGACGCGGGGCTCTTCATAGCGGTTAAAGCTGCTAATTTCATTAATTATGAACCAATATGTTACAGCGTGCGTGTGTGTATGTGGAGTAGGTGGGGGGGGATTTGAGGGTCCCTCGAATTGGCATCTGGTCCACTCTGGCATCCTGGGAGCAAGGAAATAGGAAGAAGGGAGAGAAGATAGTAAGAGGAAAGTGGGGGATGAGGGACAAAAGTGAGAATAAATGTTTAAGAGGAAGGTTTCTCCAGTTTGTCCTGCAGAAAACATGCTGGGTTAATAGTCAGGCATCCTGGGCCTATCTTGGGGGGGAACTTCAAGAAAGAAAGAAAGAAAGAAAGAAAGAAAGATGTATTTGAATTCACAGCACGTAACTTTTTGTGCTGACTTAGGCTCCACCAACTTTCTGTAGGCTATATAACTGTTTGTTAATGCATTTATCTATTTATCAATCACATGGCAGCAGCTTTTTGGAATGTAGATATGGTTAAGATGGCCTGCTGAAGTTCAAACTGAGAACAGAATGAGGAAGAAAGGTGATTTAAACAGGCTGGTCAGCGTATTTGAGAAACTACTAATCTACTGGGATTTTCTTGCATAACCATCTCTAGGAATTACAGAGAATGGTCTGAAAAAGATCAAATATCCAGTGAGTGGATCACCTTTTTCAACTGCTACCCTCAGGCAGGAGATATATGACAATGAAACACTAGAACAAACAGACTGAAAAACAGCACATATCCCAGGGCTGTTGCACTAAGTTGCTTTTATTTTAATCTTGCAGTGGATGGAGACCACATACAATTTCATTCTACTTATATATAATGACAATAAAGTTTCTGATTTTTGATCTGATTTGTGAGTGGCAGTTCTCTGGGCCAAAATGCCTTGTTGATGCCAGAGGTCAGAGAAGAATGGCCTGATTGGTTTGATCCGAGAACAAGGCAACAGTAACTCAAATAACCCCTCATTAAAACTGAGGTGCAGAAGACCATGTTAAACCTTGGAGCAGATAGGCTGTAGCAGCAGAAGACCCCACTGATTGCCACAGCTACTAAAAATAGTAAACTGAGGCTAGTCAATTTCTGCACCGACATTCAGATGGTTTGGTCGGAATTTGGCATAAACAACATGAAAAGTGTGGGTCCATGCTGCCTTGTATCAACGATTCAGGCTGCATAGTTGTTTTATTTCAGTTAACTAAAACGTATATATGTATCACACATAGTGTTAGATTTTAGTTTAATTTATATCAGTTTTAATGATATTTCACATGTTCACCACAACAGTCATCTCCAGGCTCTTTATATTGTACAATATTAGAGAGAGAATTCCAACAATCAGCAAGCACTTGGCAACAGTGGAGAGAAAGAACTCCCTTTTTAAAGGAAGAGGTCTCTACTACTTGCCTAAATGATAACAATCTTTAGATTTATGGACTTGAATCATTTGGTCACACAATTAGTCATTGTGTTCTCATCCAAGGGTGTCACATAATGCTGCTGGTGCAGATGTTGCTGGCTAGTTGACTCGTAAGCATCTAGACATTTAGGGTTAATGGTCAACTTTTTAAAAGCAACAAAGTCAGCATTGGGAGGTTGATGGGGTGGCGGAGTAGGAAGTTGCAAGTTGTCAGTACATAGAAAGCTGTTTTGTAGTCTACAATTTGATTAGCTCTGTTTTCACTCACTGGTTCTTTTCCTTTTTTACTCATATTTTACTTTCACTGCTTGGTTAGGGTTTGAGCAGTAAAATTACTTGGTTAGGTTTGGGAAAAGAGCATACTGTGAGTTAAATTACACGTATTCACAAGATTAACCCTGCTCATTCAAAAAGGACGTTTACGGTACAACTACAAAAACCTTACTGCTAACAGTCCCATTTTTCCCGGGTTTTTCCAGTATTTTAAGACCGTATCCCGGCAACCTCCCATTTTGCTGTTGCTCCTGGGAAACTCCCGAAATTTGCAAGATCCTCACACTTCATTATGAGTAATTGAAATACATGAATCTACACTTTTTACCCATGTATCATGACCTGATTCATGGGTTGTGCACAGCTGATATCTGTGCAAGCAGATGAATAAATTAGTTTCTGACTCAGCAGTTGTTTGACTATTTCAGCTCTCCTTCCTGTAAAGAGTGAGACTTAAAAAGCAAACAAGATTACATAATAGCGAGTTAAGCCAAGTCTGGGACTCTTTTGCGACGTGTGCCGAGGAGTTTTTACGTTGTAAAGATATTCATCTATTCAGGCTTCCGTAATCAATAACTTGTAATTGTAAAGCTGTAAAAACACAAATGATGCATTTTTACAACCGTAGTCTCAATAATTTTAATGAAAAATGATTTCAGCCATTTTCATTAAAGTCATCCAACCTGGACAATTTGATGAAGATGGTTGTAAGTCTTTGTCTAAAATTAGAAAGGTGCTGTGGGAAGCAAGGCTGGAAAAACTGAGATACTACAAAACTTATAATTTAGGCTGCACTTTGCCATCAAGATCGTTGCACACACCACTGGTCTTCTGATGGTTCATTAGGGAACTTCACACATCAGTAGTTGAAAAAAAAATTCCTGGATTTTCAAAACCTAAATGATGGCAGGTATGGCAAAAACAGAACCACAGATGGACAGATGTTGATAAACCTCTAGGCTTTCACACAGAGGTCTAATCAGAATATCTCATAAACTGAAAAAGTCTAACAGGGACATTGAGGCAACACTCATGACGTACCTCAAACCGACGTCAAGGTAATGTCCACGTCAACTTTAATTTTTTGGAACATTTTTCAACCATGACTAGACGTCAACAAAAAAACCTCCAGCTGATGGTTAGAAGAAGAAGAATACATACTTTTGTCCCCTGATGTGGAAATTACACAATGATTCTCAGCACTCGTGATGCAGTTTGAGTTATAGATCCATGAGCACACACAAACACAACTAATGACATGCAAGTGACCAGAGGAGAAAGTGAGGAAACACAAGGCAGCCCATTACAGGTACCAAGGAGCACTGTGGGGGTTCGATGCCTTGCTCAAGGGCACCTCGGCAGTCCTCAGGAGGCGTAGGTCGACTCCTCTCCAAGCCTCCAGTACACCTCATATGCAAGTCTGTGGTGGGTCATGAACTGGCCTCCAACCTGCTTCTGCCACAGGCCTCCAACCCAGCACCCTCTGGTTCCCAACCAGTCACCAACAGACTGTGATAGAACAAACAGCAGAGGAGACCTTGTGTGCACCTGCAGCTTTCTCCCAGTCTTCCTGCTGAAAGTATCTCACATTGTTATCATGTTTCCTGTATCCATTTTTATGTTTACAACCTGAGATATTTGGCTTTTCACTTTACTCTACCTTGATGCTAGAGAGTCCCACCACACTGCAGCTTTTTTAGGAATTCTTCAGTTTTAGCAAGGGGACAAAAGAAAAAAAAAAGGACAGAGGTAATAGGAGGTATCTTCATGGAAAACCATGAATTATTTTCCTCTCCAGTGTGGGTGTGACTTAATTGCGCTCTGTCTCCATAGAACATTGACATTTATCCATTTTGTTTCCACACAGACGCAGAACCAAGCCAAGACTGACCCTTTAATCCCCCTATCATTACCTCAAGCTCAGCTTGCAGGGTCACTAAATACTTGTCAGTGAGCCTGTCAGTGCTTGTGCTTGTTCGTGTCTATGCCTACTCCTGTGTGTGTCCCTAACAGGTGTGCCCCTCACGCTACACTGCCTCCTGTCTCTTAGCGCCGTCTTTCTCTTTCCAGTGTACTTGCACACACACACCCACACACGGAGCAGCCTAATCAGTCGCGCTTCACGTCCAAAAGATGGCACAGTGCGAGCAGAGTCGCATGTGTCTTTGGTATTAATAGTAATTGTGTGTGTAAACTGTTTCACATCAACTCGCTCCATTACAACAGCTGCCCCACAAATCAGCACAGGCTGTGGCAGCTGATCACTTTCGTGTGTGTGTGTGTGTGTGTGTGTGTGTGTGCGCGTGTGTGTGTGTGTGTGTGTGTGTAGGTGTGTGAGGGAAAAGAAGTCTCCATAAGCACATTATTGTTTTTGCAAAGGTGCATGGATACATGTGATTCCTGGGAGTTTTATTTTACAAGGGTGAACAAGTGCGCTTATATTGGAGGATTATTACCATTTCATTGGTTGATAAATAGTGGTTTAACAGTCCGGATATTGTGGTAGTGGATGGGTGTGTTGTGTGACTTATACCCAAGAGGACAGCCCAGGTCGTTAAATTGTACTCATAAGCCAGCAGTTAAATGTTGGTTAATGATGCTCCCAGAAACCAGGAGAGACAGACAGCAGAGCAACCTTTGGACTCAGCAAGTGTCCTCAGGATAATGCCTGGTCATAAATATCACCCTATTCATTCTGCACGTACACACATCCATACTCCAGCACGTTATAAAGTAACTGCACACACACACACACACACACACGTGCGCACAAACACACACACACACACACTAAGCTATTGGTTTTTTGTCCTACTGTGGAGAGGTCCTTTGGTCCATAAGGGTCAGTGGTGGTTGTTACAGTGGTGGTTGTTGCAGTTGTTGCTACACACGCACACCATCTCCACCGCCACGGCCGCAGACGCCTAGCCATGCCTCATGATTAGCATTGCCTGCTCCATGCTTTTGTTTTTTCCTCTTTGTTTGTTTGCCACTGTGCAGAAATATTTCTGTGGAATCTAGCGTGATTGCACCATAGGTTAGCGACACCCATCTATTACAGCAAATAAGGGCCTTGTATTTAGACTGCCTCAGCGGCGGCTATATTTATCAGTGCATGCATACTCGGGGCCAGGCGCAGGCCCGGACGCCCGGCTTTACTGCCGAGCTTTCCCCACACATTCCAGCAGCCATCATGATACACGTCTGAAAGCAGCCCGAAAGATGAACAATGACTTCACAAATCAGCGGGAGTCATAGGTTTAGTTAATGCTTTTATTTTGCATTTTGTGCATCTGATTTATTCCACCAACACGGTTTCAGCATCAGTATTTACTACTAACTTTGCAGAGTGAATGATTGTATGAGTTTATAGGTTGAAGTACTGTTGTTGTTCATATACAGTCATGAAAAAGGAATTACACATTCTTTTCAATTTTATGGTCTATGGTTGTCTGGTCCTCAGCAGGTCTTAAAATGAGTTAAATATGACCTCAGATGAACAACAATGCAGACATATTACACTACGCAATTATTTATTTAACAAAAAGTAAGCCAAAATGCAGAAAAAGTATGTGAAAACTGAGTACAACACATGATTCAACAGCCTGTAGAAGCACCTTTAACAGCAATAACTTGACATAATGATTTTCTGTCTCACTTTCTCAGTCTCTCACTTCACTGTGGAGGAACATGGGCCCACTCTTCTTCACTTTGCTGAGGCTTGCAGATTTTACTTCATGCACAGCTCTCTTAAGGTTCTGCCACAGCATTTCAGCTGGGTTGAAGTCTGGATTCTTTTCGTTTTCAGCCATTCTGTTGTAGATTTGGTGTGTTTGGGGTCGTCGTCCTGTTGCGTGACCCAGTTTCAGTCGAGCGTTAGCTGTTGGAGAGACGGCCTCACATTTGACCCTAGAGTACTTTGGTATGCAGATCAGTTCATGGTGGTTGCAATAACTGCAACGTGCCCAGGTCCTGTAACTGCAAAACAAACCCAAATTATCAGCCCGCCCCCGCTATGTTTGACGGTTGGTATGAGGCGTTGTGTGCTGATATGCTGGGTTTGGTTTTTGCCAAACATGGTGCTGTGCATTATGCACAATATCTTCAGTTTGGTTTTGTCTAGCCAAAGGACATTGTTCCAGAAGTCTTTTGGTTTTTTCTCATGAAACTTTGTAAACCTGAGTCCTGTGGCCATTTTCTATTTGAGAGAAGAGGCTTTGTTCTGGGAATCTTTCCAAACAAGCCGCATGTGTTTATTCTTTATCAAACTTTACTGTCATGAAATTTGACAATTAACTTCGTAAGTGAGGCCTGTAGAGTCCGAATGTGTGTTTTTGGGGTTTTTTTTTTTGCCCTTTCTTTAAGCATTGCACGGCCTGTTCTTGGGGTGAATTTGTTGGGATGTCCACTCCTGGGAAGATTAGCAGCTGTCTTGAATGTTTTCCACTTGTCAGTATTCTTTCTCACTGTAGAACGATGGACTTCAAATTGTTTGGAAATGGCGTTATAACCCTTTTCAGACAGTTGCTTTTCTGAGATAACTGCTGATTCTCCTTGTTCCAGACCAACCTCTGCTGTTCACAAATCCTCCAACCTCACTAACTATTGTCACGTACAGTTAGGTCCAAAAGTTTAGGGACAGTTGGCAGTTTGTCTCAAATCGGATAGTCATATTGTGATTAAAGTGCAGACTTTCACTTAGGTAGTCTGAAAAAAGAATTGCATTAACAGTTTAGAAATTACAGCCATTTTTAAACATAGTCCCAATTTTCAAGGCCTCAAAAGTAATTGGCCAAACCTAATGTAATTTAAAATATAAGAATATGAGAATCCCAGCATGGTGGTGTGGTTATTAGCACTGTCGCCTCACAGCAAGAGTTTTCAGGTTTATATCCAGCAGCTGGCCAGCTTACGCCCTTCTGTGTTGAGTTTGAATGTTCTTTCCATGCTCACATGGGTTCTGTCCGGGTGCTCTGGCTTCCTGCCACAGTCCAAAGACATGTAAAGGTGTTAGATTAACTGGTGATTCTAAACTGACCGTAGGTGTGACTGCTTGTTTGTCTCTCTGTGTTGGCCCTGTGATGGACTGGTGGCCTGTCCAGTGCATACCCTACCTTTTGCCCTGTTACAGCTGGGATAGGCTCCAGTGACCCTGAACTGGATAAGTGTAACAAAATAGCTGGATGAATGAACCACTTTCTAACTAAAACCAGCACCCTTGGCTGGCATATCACAACACCCCTCCTGTGAATTGTATCACTGCAAATTTTATGAAAGCGTTCACAATGGAAAAACCAAGAGATCACGATGTTAAAAACTATCCAAAATGTCACCAATAGCATGTGGTCAACAATCAACACAATATCAGGCGATCCATTTCTCACCCAGTGGAAGCATAACTGCTCCAAAAATCCATCTGCAGCAACACAGGCAGCGCATCGTTTGTGAGGTACTGCAGTTCTACTTTTACCTTCTCTGCAGCTTGATTTGTATTAAGTTCTGCTTCCACTGGTGTTTGATTTTTTGTCTGTTTGTTACCTGAAGGCAAATGCTGAACACAACAAACCAGCCTGCAGTAGCATGTACGTGTGTGCAAATCGGATAAGTTATCAAGACGGTGAGCAACAGTGAGACTTTTAGAGCAGTTTGGTTGCTAAAGAGTTGCTGTGTTACAGCAGAGATTGAGTTCCCTGGCCATTATCGCCTCACACAGCCCAAAACGCTTCTTGTTTGCCATGTTTGCAGGGGCTGATTCCCTGAATAATGCAGGCTAAGAGGGGAGTGAGGGAGAGACTGTGTGAGTTTGTTTATGAATACATTTTTCTGCATTAAGGTGCATGTGTAGGTGTTATGTGTGTGTGTGTGTGGGCATCCAAACCCAGGTTTGCCTGTGTGAGCGCATGGCAGCGTGTAGATAAAAATAAGTAAAGATAAAAATCAAAGAGGGCTGAGAGAGAGAGAAAGAGTGAGAGGGAGGGAGCAGAGGTGAATCAAGCAAATCATCACTTTGACTTAAAAGCGCACTCATTATGTGCAGTCATGAATAATTTTGCACCAAAACACTAATTTTGCATTAGACTTACAGTATGCTGATTCTGCAGCTCAGGAATATTCATACACTCGTGGGGATTTTTAATCCACCACACTGTGTTTTTTCCTCCATTTAGTGGTGCTTCTTTGGCACAGACAGAACCGGTGAATATAGGTCATATATGCACTGGGCACACTGGTGGCACTAAGGACGGCGCTGCAGGTCTCCAAGCGACGGGCCCAGCACCAAGGGATTCCCTTCTCTGCAATGGCTTGGCTGGTGTTTACACACACATACACACACACACACACACACACACCACGTTGCTATTAATACAGCCACAGCCATTTTAATATTTAATTGCGTTGATGGACTGCATCTGTGCTGCTCTGTGATGCAAACATTATTATACATACTAAGTGGCTTAATTGTAATTAGAGCTGAAAATTTAATTAAACTCAACAATAAAGGAGATCACAGGATTTTTTTTTTTTTTTCCAGAGCAGACCTTTTCTTCCCCCTCTCTGAGTTTTAACTCCTTCTGTGCTGCAGCACTGCTCTCGTCCAAATGCCTCAGCTCGGTCGGCTGCTACCATCCAACCGCGAGAGTCAGTGTTTATCATGTAATGTTTCGAATACAAAAATATCTGGATTTTAAATGTATGTCATAAATTGGAGCCGTATGGTTCACCCTCAAAAAAGATAAGGAACCCAAATTTAAAGGGCTGGCTCTGTACCTTTGTCTCTGTTGTTAGGTGTCTTTAGACAAAACATCAAGATACTGATATACACTCACTGGCCATTTCATTAGGTATGCCTATTTAACTGCTCACTATTTATTTATTTATTTATTAAAGGAAAACACTAAAGGAAAATTGCAAATATCTATCTTTCCAATCACTTGGCAGCAACTCAGCGAATTTAGGCATGTAGACATGGTCAAGATAACCTGCTGAAGTTTAAAAAGCAAGCATCAGAATGTGGAAGAAAGGTGACTTTGATCGTGGCATGGTTATTGGAGCCAGATGTGGTGGTCTGATTATTTCAGAAACTGCTGATTTACGTGGATTTTCCTGCATAACCATATCCAGGGTTTACAGAGAACGGTCTGAGAAAGAGGAACTATCCAGTGAGTGGCAGTGCCTTACTGATGCCAGAGGTCAGAGGAGAATGGCCAGACTGTTTCAAGCTGACAGGAAGGCAACAGTAATTCAAATAAGAACTCGTTACAATGGAGGTTTGCAGAAGAGCGTCTCTTAATGCACAGCAAGCCAAACCTTAGGGGAGATGGGCTAAAGCAGAAGACCACACTGGGTGCTACTCCTCTCAGCTAAGAACAGGAAACTAAGGTTGAAATTTGCACAGGCTCACCAAAATTGAACGATAGAACAATGGAAAAATGTTAAGTGGTTTGCGTAGACGGGTTAAAATATTGTGTTTACAATATGAAAGCATGGATCCATCCTGCCTTGTATTAATGGTGCAGGCTGCTGGCGATGTAATGGTGTGGGAGGTAGTTTCTTGGCACAGTTTGGGCCCCTTATTATCAGCTGAGCCTCATTAGGCACCACAGCCTACCTGAGTATTGTTGGTGGCCATGCCCATCTCTTTATGACCACAGTGTACCCATCATCTGATGGATCCCCCCCAGCAGGATAACTCGCCATGACACAAAGCTCAAAGCTTCGATGCCTTTAAGCACATTTAACTATCATGCACGCATTCACACTCTGATGGTGCATCAGGAGCCGTTTGGGGTCCAGTGTCTTGTCCAGGGACGCTTCGGCATGTAGATGGGAGAAGCCAGGGATCGAACCGCCAACCCTCCTGCTGGAAGACGACCCACTCTATCTACAGCTACCCCACTGAATCTACGCCATGAAGAATTAAGGCAGTTCTGAAGGCAAAACAAGTAAACAACTTTATTCATCCTCAGATGGGGGAAAATTCCAAATCACCAACACTCGTATTGTTAGTTGTTGCGCGCGCGCGCACACACACACGCACACACACACACACACACCTTTGCATGCAGCACGCAGTAGTGAGGGAGGTTAGTGAGCGAGGCTGCCCATTGCAAGCACCAGGGACCCCTCGGCAGTGCTCAGGGGGTGAGCCCACATCTCTCCAGCCTCCAGTCCACCTCCACACATATGGCTCCAGGGTGGGGTCTTGAGCTGGCGGGTTCTGGATGGCCACCAGGTCCAGGTCTGGGTGGGTCAACCCTCTGGTTCACAAATGAGTCCTCCAACACACTGAGCCATTGTGACCCCAATCCAGTACTACAAGGTGTTACAGATTTTCTTCCCAAAAGGGCTTTTCTCTAGTCTCCAGTGTGTAGTGCAGAGTTAGGGTTCAGGGCTAGGGTTGGGGTCGTCACCAGTGATGAATGAGACCTCAGAGGATTAGAGATTTCCTGAATAAACACAGCTTAACCAGTTAACTAAAATATAGTAAAGCTGCCAAAAGGCATTTGTTTCCTGGCAGTTTTTGACAAAATAGGATATTTGAAGACAACTCATTTGGATGTGGTAAACTTATAAATGTTTCACTATTTTTCACATTTTTAACAATCAAAACATGAAAGAAAATAATTTTCAGCATAATTTGCAGCTTTGGAAAGAATCTCTCAGATTAAACACAACCATAAATGTTCGGTGCCTCATATTTCTTATCAAAATTGCCATCAGGAACACACACACACACACACACACACACGCATCCAGCAGTGGCCGTCTGGTGGTGTGTGTATTATTCATCAGGAGCGTTGCAAGTCAGCGTGGAGTGTTTGTGGCCTGGTGTGTAAACAGCTGTGTGTTGCTTGACATGCTTTTGCACTCTCAGCTCAGCGCTAACCGGGTCTGTTGGTCTGTTGGTACTGATCAGACCAGAGCTGAGGTGACAGGCCAGCCTGCCAAACAACAAGCGCTGGCCCGGCCCGGCCCGGCCCTGGCCTTCCCCGCCCCCCTTTCTAAACACACGCACGCACACACATACACACACACGCGCGCGCGCGTGCGCGGCTACAGGCACTTAAATTGTCACATAAATTGACAGACCCTCATATGGAAAAATATGAAAAACACACACACACACACACACACACATAAAAACACAAGCTGAGCCCCGGTAACAAATCAACACAGCTTTGCAGTAATACATAAATAAATGAACAGACCTGCAGTCTGTCTTGGTTTTTGTTTCGAGTTACACACTCTTCTCAGGCCGCTGGCTCCATGTCTGGAGATAATAGCTGGGTGGAGACCAGAGGATATTTTCTTCAATAAACTAAGAACAAAGACACACCAATTTCATAAGGACTGAATAATGTGTACACCACAAACAAGGTGTGAGCGTGTGAATCAGACAGAGCAGTGTTGTTAGGTCCTTTTGCAGGAAGCTTCTTCTGTCCTTTTTAGATGTTTTTTTTCCTTTGTCATGTGAAGAAGAGAGAAGAAGAAGAATTATCTGCAGGGTGACAGTCAACAGATTGTCATTAGTCCTTTCGATGCTGTAATGGCACTTCGTTTTGCAGAGTGTGCGTGTGCTTATGTGAATATTCATCCCATTTGCACCGCTGCTGCAAAGATTACTGCAATTAGGCCAAGCAGGCAATCAGCATGGACACCGTGAAACAGCCTGGACCCCTGAGTGGGAGCGGCTTCTTACGTGAAGGTCAGCTCATCACAACCACCTTCTTTTAGATTATATTTACAGGAATCTACCTCCCATGAACTGTACTTAAAATCATGCGGGGAGCACTGTTGTATCATCATCTGAAATATTTCTGAGCAGGGAAGAGGAATAAGGGATGATTGACACGGGGAGACAAAGAGGAGAAGATTAAAGAGTGAAAGGGAAGTTAAATTGAGAAACAGAGTAAAGATGGGGGGTTGGAAGGAAAGCTTTAAATCGATGCAGGGACTAATGTATTCAGTGCCCACTCTGTTTACAGAGCATGTAGCGGGCCTGATGATATCCAGACTTTTGGCCACGATCGAATGAAAACCTTCCACCAACTGCAGCTTGTGTGTGACAAGTTTTAGGCAAAAACCTCAACTCAGCAAGCGCCACATGAACACGCTGCTATACTCTAAATGCTAAAGTGGATCCTTCTCTTCTTATTATAAACAGGTAGACATTTACATGTAACGAAAACACACAGTAGCTTTGAGGCCAGTTTAAAATCATTTATACCATAACAACTGAGAGTAGATTCACCTTTAAATAAAGTTGCGAGTGTTTAAAAAAGCAGCCATATTAAACTGCAGAGCCCTGTGCAACGAAGCAAGTTCAGCATACCCAGGATATCCTCCTGTTATCCGGCTTCACATGACCTAACATTAACGATGAGGGTAAGCAGTCACACAAAGTTGGTTATCAACTCGATAAGTTAACCCAGGGTTTATCAATCCAGCGCGTTCGCGTGAAAGGTGTGGGGCTGGCAGTGTCTGACCAACCGCAAACATGGATAAGTCGACTGGCTGATTTTACAAAGGAAGATGCAAGTATAATATTGGAAAAATAAAAAAAAGTGGTTAAAAACAGAATCGGCCCAGCTGCTGCAGATAAAACAGCAGTATGAGTGTCTGCAGCAGGTAAAACTCTGTGCAGCAGTTTAGTATTAAAAGTATGTATGAATGTGTGAGCGATCTAAGAAAGCTGGTAAAGAAAGTCGACAAAAACACTGACTGTGTAAGTAAGGCTATGTTCCCACCGCAGGTCTTGATCCTCAGTTCCCACTTTTTGCTAAGATCCATTTTTTTTGCTCACATTATAATTTAAATGCGACCTCCATCAGACTCCAGGTGAACAGCCTACAGCGAGTGACGCACATGCACAGAAGAAAGCGTGGCGTCACACGCAGCACGCTGTGTTTACAAAAGTAAATATGGATGCTACACATGTCAGCATGTGAGTAAAACTTCACTTTCTTTCCACTGACTAGCTCCATCAACGCTGTCTGTCATGCTCGTTTTGTGCACTGTTGACATTTGATCTCGTCGAGTCTCGCCTCTTCCTTACGACGTCTGCCTCACTTCAACGATGTAAAAGCTGGATTAAATGCAACATGACTGAGGTTGCTTTGAAAAACATCAGATATGTATCCGATTTAGGACCTCTTATGGAAGTGGGTTGAATCCGATTTGAAAAAATCAGATTTGTGCTGTACACACTGTCATAAAAAAATCAGTTCTGGGTCACATATGGGCAAAAAATCAGATTCAGACCACTTTTGCCTGCAGCGTGAATGTAGCCTTAGAGTATCACAGCTCTGTCAATAAGACACTGGAGAATCTCACTCCAGTGGTTATTCCATTAACTTCATTTAGATGTGTGAGAGACAGTTTGAGTTTTTGTTCTTTCTGCTGCAGCCCCGTGCTGTTTAATAATCTGGGTTTAAATAAAGAGCAAACATAAAACTGAAATTCAAATGTAGATTTAGTCTGTATGCAAATTTCATTTAGACTAAAAATCAGAAAAGTAAAAAAGGTACCCTGTTTTAGGACCATATATATTAAGGCTTATGAAAAATGTACCTTTAGCTGCTCCCTTGTATTCTCCCCAAGGGGTCGCCACAGTGGATTATTCCCTATTGGCAGAGGTTTTACGCCCGATGCCCTTCCTGATGCAACCCTCCGTGGGGAGAGGGGCTTGTGTTTTATATGTATGATGAAAGTGTTTGCAGTCAACAAGAATAAAATCTATGAAGTTTTTCTAAGAATCTGTATTTATTAATGATGCTCAATGATTTTTAAAGATATTAAGAACATTTTTGATCCTCCTACGATGCACACGTTAGGCAGTTAATGTAGCATTTGCTTCTGATTTAGTTTTTGTTTTGACAAAAAATGTGTTTTTGTCAGATTCTGGTCATTTTAGTTGTCATGCATCTTTACAGTTAATTGTGAGACTCTGTGGCTGTCTGCCGACTGTGAGCTGGAATAGGTTCATTACATGAACATACAATCCAGATCAATATTCTGAGGAGTAGCGATTCTTGTGAAAATGTAAAAGTGCCTGTTAAACAAAAACTGAGACCTCTACATTGACTTTGAACACAGTTGTGGAGAAGACCCATTAGGTGATCACTTTATGGAAGTTTGATTGAATTCTGACCAGTACTGTAGCATGAGTAGTGATTATTGTGGATTGCCATAGCCTTAACTCATTGATCCTTTAACAGAATGAGGTAGTAAAAAAAAAAAAAATGAAAATATTTGTGCAAAACTAGAAGTATTCAGTCTTTTGAACTTTAGGCAGTGTTTATTGCCTACTAACACCATCCTTACTGAGAAGCAGGGACCAGTGTTCCCACAGAGAGGTCCTTGAAGACACCCTGCTGCAGACTGCAGAGAGCTGAGACTGGGACACGGTTTATCTCTCCAGAATGACAATGGACCAAGATTCATGATTTGCATTAGAGTATTGAACCACACATCTTAATTACTGAAGTCAGGTGTTTCATTCAGTCCCATTGCCACAAGTGTATAAAATTAAGCAGCTAGTGATGCAGTCTGCTTTCACAAACATCTATGAAAGAATAGGTCTAAAGAGCTCGTTGAATTCCAGTGTGGTACTGTAATAGGATGCTACCTGTGCAACAAGTCAGTTCATGAAATTCTTCCCCCTTGGCTACTGCATGATCAGCTGTAAGTGGTATCATTGCAAATGCCTCAACCCCATCCAACACCTTTGGGGAGCTCCATAATGGAGATTGTGAGCCAGACCCTCTCGTCCAGCATCAGTGTCTGACCTCACAAATGCTCTTGTGGATGAATGGACAAAAATTCCTCCACTCTTCTCAAAAGAGTGGAAGCTGTTACAGTTGCAAAGGATGGACCAACTCTAGATTCATGTTTATGGATTTAGAATGGGATGTCATAAGAGCTCCTGTAGGTGTAATGTGTAGGGAGCCTAACACTTTTGTCCATGTAGCATAAATCCAGAGCGGTTTCAGGACACGCTTCTGGCTGACCTCCAGTGGCCCAGTCATGGTCCAGACTTTAACCCAAACATCAATGGGCAGACATGAAGCATTAAATGAACCAGTCCCAAACTTAAGACTACCACAGTCCATTGAAACCCACACAAATCTTTACTCAGGTCAGCTTAAGACTATTTCTTTTGTTGTGTGTTTTTGATGATTTATTGTGATCTTCTGATGAATTGCTTGTTCAGGTTGATTTCCAGTTTCATTTATGGCCTCTTTATTTTTTCCAGCTAATGATAAAACACAGGAAGAGTTTGTGATGGAAAATAGGTCAGAAAGTGAAGACCGTGTCATTTATAAATCTCACGGCGGTTTTATTAGTCTTGCTTTTTTCATTCAGGGTGGCTGCGGTTCAGCAGGAAGAGTGGGTCATCTTCTAATCAGACGGTTGGTGGTTCTATTACCAGTTCTTCCAATCCACAAGCAGAAGAGTCCTTAGGTGAGATACTGAGCCTCAGAATGCTTCAGTGAAACCATCAGAGAGTGTGAGTCTGTCTGTGATAGTTAAGTGTGCATCGAATGAAGTGCTGTGTGAATGAGGCTTGCAGTAAAAAGTACTTTGAATGTTCAATTAGAGTAGAAAAGTGCAATATAAGTTTCATTTCATGTAAATTCTAAACTTTACCCTACTTTTTATCTATTGTGAAACTTCTCACAGCCACCTGAGACGGCAGGCCCAGGCATTACAGTACAGTAAAGAGGCAGTCATTTCAGTTTCAAACTTCATCACAGTTAGACAAAAGAAAACTCGTGGCTCGACAGCAGCTTGGAGCCTTGAGTAAAAACTGAATAACAAAAAGTAAATGAGATTCAAAAAGAATTTTCAAAATAACACTCAATCAAAGGTGAGTCCCCCAACAAAGCTCTGTAATCCGAATGGATCGAGGAAGTACCTTTCACCATCATTAGCTAATTGAATCTGGTATTGATTCCATATCAGTAATAAGTGATATATGGTGCTCATATTAGTTATATTAGGTTAAATAGGCAGACATAAGGTCGTGTGCACGAGACATTTCGTATTCAGTCATAAATTGATCTGCCATGTTTTATTAGATTGGTGTGTTGCAGTGGCTGTGTGGGATACTTATTAAAAGCACAGTGGGGTTGATGTGGTGCAGCAGGAAGTAGAGGCATTTTTACAATAAATGCACATGGAAATATGTTCTCACTCTGTCACATTTTGGCTTTCTTACTAATAGTGTGAGAGTTTGAGGGTTAAATTAAAAGTAAAATTCAGCCATGCACTTGTCTATTAGAGCTGCCGCAAATAAATGTCATGTCAATAAACAGAAAATTCATTGGTAACTGAATGAATCAGCCACATTATAAACATCTGTCCAACATTGTGTAGGCCTTCCCATGCCATAAAAAACAACTCTGACCTATCAGAGCACAAACACAGGCCCTCTACCAAAACCCACAGGACCCACTGCAAACAATCCAGTGCGAGACACCACAGGACACCCCACAGAGACATTATTATATTATTATAGCACTCAAAGAAAACTGAATATAAATCTATGGGAAGATTCAGAAATGCTGTTGCCCCGCCACTAACAAAAAAGCCAAATGCAGTTTTCATGTCCGAGTGACAATTAAAATGAATGCTACAGTGTTCTCGTCATCCATTTGGATAAAATGTACCTTTGGCTGCTCCCTTGTATTCTTCCCAAAGGGTCGCCATAGATGATTAATCCGCGTTGGTAATTTGGCAGAGGTTTAACACCAGATGCAAGCTTTCATAGTGAGAGGGGCTCGTGTCTCCACCTGGAATAGAACCTGGGACCTTTCAGTTGTACAGTAAGGCAAATGGGTAAACCACGATGGGGACACATCAGAATCACCCCCTGGATGCAAAATGGCCACAGGGTTGCGAGGTTTTCTTCTGGATGAAGTTTGGTTGTTGGGTGGAGCCTTGGTGGACTGCACTTGCATTGCATGCTACAATTGCTAGATCCATGCTGGGTTTTTGTTTTGTCTCTGAGCAATTTTTCCCACATGGTGGACATATTTTCTTGGGGGAGGGCACTGCTGCCAGCAGGGAGTGCCATTGCCAAGCAACAAATATTCAATCTGTAACAGCGTGTATTGATCGTGTTAAAGTAACAACCATATAACTGCTGATATTTTCCAGGAGAACATTATATTATAACAAGAACATCATTGTCCTCACTTCACCTGTCCAGAATGTTTATGAGGTAGCTGATTGGTGCATATTGTATTATAAGTGTGCAAACAATATATATAATTACACATATAAGGACAGCCATCAATCGGTTTCCAGTGTATTCCAAACCTGCACATCCATGATGTGAATCTCTCATGCCACACACCCCAAAAGTGGACTGGATCCAGTGCCTGTGGAAGCCATTTGAGTACAGTGAACTCATTGTCAGGTTCAAAAGACCAGCTGGAGATGATTCGAGCTATGTGACATGGTGTGTTGTCCTGCTGGAAGCAGTCTATCAAAAGATGGGTACACTCTGGTCATAAAATTCAATTCAATTCAATTCAATTTTATTTATATAGCGCCAATTCACAACAAAAGTCGCCTCGAGGTGCTTCACACTGTAGGGCGAAGATACTACAGTATTAAAGAGAAAAGCCCAACAATCTGATGATTCCCTATGAGTAAGCACTTGGCGACAGTGGGGAGGAAAAACTCCCTTTTAACAGGAAGAAACCTCCAGCAAAACCAAGCTCAGGGAGGGGCAGCCATCTGCGTCGATCGGTTGGGGGTGGGGGGACAGAGAAGACAGAAAGGCGAGCAGAGAGAGACACAGGCTATGGGAGAGAAAGACAACATTTAATGACATGCAGCAGTAACAAATAAATGCATGGGGAGTGAAAAGAGGT
>VUQH01046311.1:7503-32630 GCA_015106775.1 Etroplus canarensis
GAAAGGTTTTTAAAAAAAAAATTTTTTTTTTTTTTGTCCGGGGGGGGGGGGGGGGGAATTGCATTCTTGTTACAGACGCTCAGTTAGCTATAAATAAATCTAAGAAAAATCTAAAAAGCAGAAAAAGGAAGATTAAATATATATTTATATATATATAACAAGTATGCATAAAGTTAAAATTTAACATAAATAGCTCCAAAGTTATACACTATATACAAGACATACAAGATATGGCAACAGGCAAAGTGTCACACGGTGGAATTAGAGAGTTTGAATGATAGAGTCATGGGCATTAAGCCCATGCAGATGAGACAGATGGTGGAGTTTTGTGAAAGTCAGTCTGGACCTCTGCTCACTCTAACCTTTCCTGTATGTGGCAAGTCTAACTACTTGACATTTATCCACAAATACCACCTACTGCTGTGCTGGAATGGCTACCAACCCCTACCACCAGATGGTGTCAGTGAGCAAAGTCAGATGTTTCTGAGTGCAAGCCACCTACAAAGGCTTTGGGCTCAAACCAGTTCAAGGCACAGAAGACCTGAAGTGCACTGTTATACAAGGAAAGATATATTGATTCTGCATGAACTTAGAAAATTATTATACTTCCTTCAAAAACATCTACTATTGCATGTTCCCAAGCAGTGCACTTCATCCCAAGTAGCTGCAGATATACTGAGAGGCTTAAAGCAGACAAAAACTGGAAACTTGTGTATCCCTTTGCGTGACAGAATAAGAAATCATGAGGAATTCTTTGTGTCCTGCGCTGTATGGCGCTGACCTTGGCCAGTTCAGAAGCATGGGTTCAAAATGAAGCTGAGGTGTGCGTGAGTTTGTGAGCGTGTGTAACCAAATGGCAGTCTGCATGACTGCACCCCTGACTGGCATGAATGATAATGGGCACTGTAATCACCCCGCGAGGGAAACAGAGGGAGAGACTGCGGGTGTTTGTGTGTCAGGGAAGAAGGTAGGGGCATTGGGGCCCAGACACTCAGCACCTCCCACCCCGAACCCCCCACAGTGGTGCCCAGTACAAAAACAAGTGTCTATAAAGGCCACACACACACACTGATGGAGGACAGAGGCATTTTGAGACTCGGGTCAAGGCAGTTAGGACAAAAGAAGAGTGATCCAGTTTGGTTCTTTTGAAGGGTGCCCTGGGTCACAACAGAAACAAACAAAGCAAGAGGCTCCTTTTGGTGCTTCACTTGGTGTGATACTGAAGGTATTGAATTCTGAATGCGCACAAGCTTTTCACATAAACAATTTATTAAATTTTTTTGCTAAACTAGTGGACATTAAGTGAATTCTGTTACATGAGTTAAATTTAAAGTGCTTTAAAGTTTGGTGTTGGTGGTGTGGAGTGGCTCAAATTAATTTTTTTATCTAGGTACTGAGAAAATTAAAAAAAATTAATCATAAAAAATAATTAAAAAATTTGTCCTGTTACCCTGAAACACAAGCGTGCATCTACCCAGTTCGGAAAGGATGTTGGTAATGAAGTACCCTGGATGTGTACCTGCTCTCAAAGACTTCGTTGTGGAGATAATTCTCGAAAGTCTTGCGGTACTCTATCTCCTCCTGCTCCTTCTTTAGCTGGCTGTCTGTCTTGGGGCAGGCACAGCACTTGCCCCCTGAGGTGGGCTCATCTGTGTGGTTCCACTTCTGCTCATCCTCGCTGTCCAGGTGTGTCGGGATGCGAGAAGGCAATTTCATTCCTGGGCACGAAACACAGGTTTATGGGAAATCTTGACAAAAAAATCGTGAAGAGCGCAGGTCATTTTAAATCACAGCCTTTTTAGATAGTAACCTTGCAGGCAATAGTCAAACTTGTAGAGATCGCTGTCCTCTGGCTGTTTTCGACAGATGACCCGGTAGTGGGTGATGTTGCCATTGGGATTGGTGGGAGCTTTCCACTTTAAGATGATCTGAGAGGAGGAGTTGGAGGAGGAGATGGGGTCCAGAGGAACAGAGGGTTCTGAGGGGGACAGACAAAGACAGCGAAACAAAAACAATTACTACTTCAGTCCCATGAGCTAAAGGATAGTTTCATCCTTCATTAGAATGAGACAAGTCTGGCAGTTGAGCAAAGTGTGAACACAGATGGCTCAGACAAAAGGCAGCGACTCAGCTTTTATTTAATGAATACATCATCCAACTAGATTCATCCAAATTTGTTCAAGTTCACATTCTTTGACTTGTTTTAGGACTGAATGTCTAATCAATAATCACAATCACAAAAAACAATCAAACCTCTGGTTAAACCCAGGAAAAGATGGAGAGGGAGTCCGCTACTAAGCAAATATGAGTGTAAACAATAACATAATATGACTGCATTTAGGCATAAAGGTACCCCGTGAACTTTATTGATAAACAGTCAGAAGCCCAAAGCTGTGATTCTGCAATTATTTTTTTTTAATCTTTCAAATATAAAGTCAGATATTGAATACAGTCACCAAAGTCCCAAACAAAGTTCAAACACTCTTTTTGTGATGTGTTTCTCATTGTGTAACTCACTGGTGGCATTGGTTCGAACATAGATGATCTCGGTCTTAGCTCCATGAACCTGGTGCTCATCAGATGCAGACAACTGGGTTTTGACCATGATGGCGTACTGGGTCCAGGGCTTCAATGGTCGGATCAGGTACCCCGGATCCTCTGACTTCTTGCCATCCGTGGGACGAGAAGGTGGATCAACATCAGCAATCACCCAGCTGTTAGAACCACAGGCATCCTGTCCATCAAACTCAGTCACATTCTTATATGGCCTGCGGCAGATGGAAAGAGAAAGAAATCAAAAAAAGGGGATGGGTAAAAATTAACTGGAAGAAGATAGAAATAGAGCCTCAAACAAAACTTATATACAAGAAATGAAAACAAATAAAATACAAAAAAAAAACTTAGGTATACAGTCACTGAGCAGGTCAGAAATATACTGGGGAGCCAAATGAGCCAGGTTTTTGAAGTTGCAAGGGCAACTTCGGAATATGCCTCAACCTGATTCTCCCAACATTGTTGGGCATTCATGTGTGATAACAACCATAAAGTGTTGGTTTTTGTGTGCACACTGAAAGTGCTCTGGCTCCTGCGTTCTGAAAGATCTGGGGCCTTCCTACTCTATTGTTTGTTTAACTAACCCAGCCTAATGGTAAGGAACATGCTACTCAAGTGTCAGACTGAAATACAGACCCTCCCATATGTTTTTTACAGTAATCTGTCCTGGTTAATACACTGACTGATTCAAAGATATACTGATATACTGTATCAAGTCCTGTTACTGCATGGTTTACTTACGCCTCTTTGTACAGAACCATGAATCCCAGCAGGTCTCTAAAGTCTGTTGGCCAAAATGCCTCCCACTTCAGCATAATCATATTTGATGTGGTCTTAATCAAAGTGAAGTTCAGCAACTTCGTCTCACCTAAACGACAAAACAGATGATCAAAAATAAAATCCTTACATTTCTTTGTGCCCTGGAGCTTTCTAATGTTGAGTTTCCTCCAATAGGTTCAACCTGAAAGCTACTTTTTTAAAAATGGCCACAAAGTATTATGGCAGTTGTGCGATTACAATATCCAAAACATGGCAATCTCCATTCTCATGCTCTGGTTTTCTTACAGGATGCTTGGTCCCCATTGTTGCGTATGGCAATGTCGTTCTTTTGGTTGCGCGCCCTGGTTCCCGTCACCTCCTCCATCCTTCTGATTTCAGACAGGCAAAGTTTGGAGTTGTAGTGAAAGAATGTACGACCACGCAGGATGGTGAGGTTGTGCTTGGACCAATCCCAAAGCTCACGGAGGTTCTGGTTGTCCAGTGCATAGAAGGCATAAGCACTAAAAGAGTCAGAGAGAGACAGCAGAAAAATAAATTAGGCAGAGAAGAGAAGAGAAGAGAAGAGAAGAGAAGAGAAGAGAAGAGAAGAGAGAAGACTTACTCTCCCTCAAGATGTTCTCCCCTGATCACACGTAGTTTCCGGAGGAATGAGAGAGAGACCAGGGCATAAGCTCTGCGAACGGTCAGGTACCCTGTGATCTCTTCAATCTGACCCAAACTAGCCTCCAACTCGGCTGCTATGTTATCTGCAAGGAGGGAGACAGTTTATCACAAAAACAGCCACCAATTAATGAGAGCAGGCAGAGAAAAGTTCACGAGTACAGTAAACAGTTAAACTATACGTCCCTAAGTTCTGAGAGAAAGCCAAGTAATGGAGCAAAAAGGAAACAGAAGGAGAACCAAGGCTCCTAAAGGAGGACAGGCAATGGCTAAGTGTAGTGGTACTCACTCCCTCCTCGAATCTTGATGATCATGTTGCCATGAAGAACTGTGCACCCTCTCAAATGCTGGGCTGAAGTTACAGAGTCAATCGTGTGATTTCCCCCACACCGTTTAGGGCACAACCCTGGACATGGCGAACAGGTCAGCCTACACAGAAAAATGCACAAGAAATACACGAATGAGGTTTGTTTGTTAGCATCAAAAGCTGAAGGTCAGAAGTGTTGGAGATATTGTGCAGTGAAATGCCTTCATTTAAAGTAAACAAACTTTTTCTATGAGGAAAAAAAAACAAACAAAATACCACAAATGTTTCGGCGTGCAGTTATCAGAAATAGAATGAAGGAGGACTGAACGGTATGAGGCAGGAATGCTCAGTGATGCATTGGTGTGGCCTGGGTTAAGAGCAGGGATGACAACTTTAAGCAACAAGGCTGAATCTGTTCCATTGGAATTAAACAAATTTACATTTTTCTGAAGTCTCTTCAGATTTTTCCATGTAGATATCCATCAAACTGGACCGTGATACACAAGTACTTCTTTTCCATCTTTTCTTCCTAATTTTTCACTTTGCCTTCAATGTAAATCTAATGCAATAATTGCATCATTTAAAAACATGTATTATTTGACTTCACTTTCAAATAAAGATTTTACTTGGTAGCAACAAGTTGAATTAATTTAGCTCTAATTTTGCTCCATTATCATGGCAAGAAACCAGAAAGTAACAACAGAAAATGTAGGATCTCTCAAACTAGAACTATCATGACACAATTATCATAGCCAAAACATTCACCATTATCAGAATCTAACAACACAGGCAAAAAATAAAAAGGACATTAAAACATCTACAAAAAAACTGGACTGCAAAAAGACTGGTTCATACAAAAAAACTTAGCTAAGCCAGCATCAAAAAATATGTCACTGATATTTTAGTATTCAGTTTGTATAGCTAAAACAGAGTTTAGGACCTTTGAGTCAAGATGTATATTTTAAGAGCGCAGCTAACATTTGCTGCAAGTGGCAATCTCTGGGGCTGAAAAATGAAGGTCCTTAAACTGCAGCTCCTCCAGTGTCCACTTGGGGTTGGCTCCAAAAGCAATTTGATCCCTATGGACTCTCATGTTAATGTCCAACTTTATTGCATTAACAAAGACATTTAAAGCCTGATACAAAGATCAGGCCTCTATGGGCAGTTTTCATATTAAAAAACCCCCTTCACTGTAGGGATTTTTTTTGTTTTTATTAACTTCTCTACATTGATACTGGATTTGGGGTGTGGCTACTTTGGCAGGTGTCCTGAGTTACAGAGAGCTATAGCAGACAGCTGTCTGCTTGGCCTCGCCCCTGTTAACTAGAGTCACTGAACTAGACCTCTCAACTGTGTTTGTGCTGTTGGTGCCTTTTGGAGCATCCTATTGGATTATCTGACTAATATGATGGTTTGTTATTTGATACAGACCATCCAAGAACTTTGAGCATCAGTTTTAGTGAGTGAAATGCTGGCATTTTATCACTTAATTACTAATTAGTATTTATGGCTGTGTGATGCACCAATACAAAAAGCTGATAGTGTTTGCTGATAACTGATAACAACCCTCTAAGCCAAATGTGGTAACTTCTGGCTCCAACAAAACAATAGCATAGCAACAGTCAAAATGTTAACTTTGAGGCTTCAAAATACATGGTCCAAAAATAATGGGTGACTTCATAGTGGCTACATCCATCTTTTAAACTGTTTATCTTTTGCTCATCTGAATACACTAAATGGACAAAAGTATTAGGACATAAGTCAGGTGTTTCATTTAGTTTCATTGCCACAGATGTATAAAGCCAAGCACCCAGCCATGCAGTCTGCCTTTACAAATATTTGTGAAGGAATGGGTCGCTCTAAAGAGTTCACCAAATTCGAATGTGACACTGCATTAGGTTGCCACCGCTGCAACAAGTCAGTTAGTAAACCTTCTTCACCCATATTCTAAGATCAACTGTTAAGTGTTTAGAAACCACAAAACTCAGCCACAAATTGAAAGACTGAGGTCAGAGTGCTGACGTGCATAGTGCAAAAAAGCTGCCAATGCTCGGCTGACTCAGTAACTACAGAGTTCCACACCACCTCTGGCATTAACATCAGCACCAAAACTGGAGCTTAATGGCATGGGTTTCTATGGCTGAGCAGCTGCATGAAAGCCAAGCACAATGCCAAGTGCTGGATGTGTAAAGCACACTGCCACCGGACAGTGGAAATGTGTTCTGTAAAGTGATGAATCACACTTCTGTATCTGGAAGTCTGATGAACAAGTCTGAGTTTGGTCAATGCCAGGAGAACACTGTGCCAAGTGTAAAGTTTGGTGGAGGAGGGATAATGCTATGGGGTTATGTTTTCTGGGGTTGGCCTAGGCCTCTTAGTTCCAGTGAAGGGAAATTTTAATGTTTCATCTTATCAAGAGATTTGACAAATTTATGCTTCTAACTTTGTGGGAATAACTTGGGGAACACATTTTTCCATACAGTGCATCAGAACACCCAGTCTCAAAGGGGTCCTTTCAAATATTCTTGCCAATCACTGAATGGGCTGAATCATTCAGGTAAATCTGTATAATTTTCTTAATTATTTTAATAAGCCCCATAGTAAATCCACAGAGTTTTTGGATCAATACTAGATCATGCCTTTAATTTTATTATAACACACACGCAAGTGCAAATGTGACTGCAGTCACAAACAAAAGAAACAAGACTGACCTTTCAAGAAATTCATTTGCAAAAAAACCATACCGTGTCTAGCGAGTAATCGGGTACATGCTGCTTCATTCACAAATGAGGAATTTATTTTTTGAAGCCCTCTCAAAAGAAAGTAATCCTGCTTTTATTTCCACTTCCAGTCTTGACATCCTTAACCACCAAGGTCTGCTTTCATTATAAACTAAATTTCTGCATTTTAGTTGATGAACAAGAAAACCTCAGTGTATAGTTCCTGATTTATTATTTTGGAAGAAGCGAGGATGTTGGATCACGTTTTTTGTTTATGCAAAAAGGATGCAAATTGCTACGGTGAACACATATTTCAAGAAGAGGTAGGAACATAGGATGACCTATAAGAGTCAAAGATGGTGCACCTAGATGGACAAAATCTCACATAGAAGGTGCAACCTGAAAGAGGTAGGATATTGCAAGGTGGTGTCAGGGGAGAATGTAGCAGCATCGGATGGTGGTCAGTAGGATGACTTTGGAAAGCCGGAAAAAGAAATGAACGAAAGCAGAGCCAAGGATTAAATGGTGAAAGCTGAAGAACAAAGAATGTGATGCAGAGTTCAGAGAGGAGTTGAGACAGGCTCTGGGTGGTAGTGGTAAGTTACCAGATGACTGGGAAAGTGCAGCTGAGGTGGGGAGGGAAATGGCCAAGACTGTATTTGGTATATCCTCTGGACAGAGGAAAGAAGCTAAGAAGACTTGGAGGTGGAATGGGGAAGTACAGGAGACTATTCAAAAGAAAAGGCTGGCAAACAAAAAGTGGCAGAGAGCTGAAGAAAGTAGACAGGAGTACTGGGAGTCTCAGTGCACAGCAAAGAGAGAAGTGGCAAAGGTAAAAGAAAAGGCTTTTAGTGAGTTGTATGAAAAGCTGGGACACCAAAGAAGGAGACAAGGACTTGTATCGATTGTCTAGATAGAAAGATAGTGTTGGAAAATATGTGCAGCAAATTAGGGCGATTAAGGATAGGGAGGGATATGTACTAACGAGTAAAGAGAGTGTGTTGAGAAGACGGAAGGAGTACTTTGTGGATGAATGAAGAAAATGAGAGTGAGAGGAGGACTGAGGGGGACAGACAGTAAATCAGTAAGTGCAGACTAGGAAGTGAGGGCAGCTATTAAGAGGATGAAGACTGGAAAGGCAGTTGCGCCAGATCACATACCTGTGGAGATATGGAGAGGCCTAGGAGAGGGAAGTGGATGTTTTAACTAGATTGTTTAACACAATCTTGGAGAATGACAGGATGCCTGTGGAATGGAAAAGTGCACTGGCACTGATCTTCAAGAATGAGAGAGATGTGCAGAGATGCAACAGCGAACAGCAGCATGACTTCATGCCAAGAATGAGTACTACAGATGCAATGTTTGGTTTGAAAGTGCTGATGGAGAAGTATAGAGAAGGTCAGGAGTTACAATCTGTCTTTGTGGATCTAGAAAAAGGCATTTGATAGGGTGCCAAGAGAGGAACTGTGGAATTGTATGAGGAAGTCAGGAGCAACAGAATCATGTGGAGATGGTGCAAGACATGTATGAGGATAGTGAGACAGTGGTGAGGTGTGTGGTAAGAGTGGGTTTCAGGTGGGGGTGGGATTACATCAGGGATCAGCTCTGAGCCCCTTCTTGTTTCCAATGGCAAAGGACAGATTAACAGATGATGTCAGGCAGGAGTCTCTGTGGATTATGATATTCGCAGATGACATTGTGATCTGTAATGAGAGCAAGGAGCAGGTGGAAGAGAGCCTGGAGAGGCGGAGGTATGCACTGAAAAGAGGATAAATAAACGTCAGCAGAAGCAAGACAGAATACATCTGTGTGAATGAGAGTGAGGCAGGGGAATGGTGAAGATGCACGGAGTAGAGGTAGTGAAAGTGGATGAGTTTAAATACCTGGGGTTAACCATCCAAAGCAACAGCACAAGAGAGGTGAAGAAAAGAGTGCACTGTCCACAGAAGGATAGCAGCGGGGGGTTGCTGAATATAAAGTGACATCAAACAGAAACCTTAAGGATTTTTAAAGCAGCCCCTGTGCACAGGGAACAGCTAACAAAGGAAGCTGTTGTGTGCTATTCGTAAGATCACCATGATTTAATTCTATGTTTATGCAACTCTTATTATAATCCTCCTCTGCAGGAAAGACAAACATGCATACACACAGTTATCTAAATTGTGCCCCTACTTCCCCCAAACAGCCAGGCCACGCTAAAGACCCCATTTACCACAGTGACACAAAAAATTCCAAAAGGTACCATTTTGGGCCTTCTCCGGCTTTTTCCCATCCACCCCAACAGATCCAAATGACCTATTACACACCTGGCTCTGCATGGTTTCCATCTTATCAGGCTTTTAATAATTGACATCATTCAATGGACAAATCATTGTTACCACTCTATGACTTTTGAGTGAGTGGAAACACACTGTAATGAATTCTCCAGAACAACAGTGACTTGTAAGAAAAAAACTCAAGCATATTTCGTGTGTCTCTTTCTCCCACATGGAAAATTGTATATTCAGCTCCTCAAAAGTAACGCTCTAGTTGCAGCATAGAAAGAGAGAATGTTTTGGGTCGTTGTACTGAAAAACACAGACACACAGGCAGACAGGCTGGGTCCAACAGCAGCTCTTAAAGGAACAGTGTTTATCTGTCCGGCTGAACTCTGTGACTCTGACTCCTAGAACCGTCTAGAACAGAGGCGACAGCTGAAATTCAGGTTTTGGTTTCGGCCCAGACCAAGTGTGCTTGTGCGCGCGCATGCACATACACAGATAGCCTGCTATACTCTCACAGCATCCAGGAAAGATGAACAAACTCTTTTCATACTGTGAATGTTAGTGATGACCGAATGTGGACTAGCAGAGCAGACTGTACAGATATAGAAAAAATATATTTCAGTTAAGGGTGCAGCAGACATGAACCATATGTATACTGAAATGTCTCTTAAACTGTTCCCTGACTGGGTTACATTTTTTAATATCTAGGCACAAAGAAGAATTACAGGTAAGCTTCCATGTCATGTGGTACTACTGAATTTCTCTGTCATCACAGTATGCATACTAATAACTATTAATAAATTTACATATACGCTGTATCCAGAGTGACTTTACAGGTATTTTGTACTATACTGAAGGGCACCAAAGAGAGGCAGGATATACTATTCATCAGTTTATCAGATGTCACAAAAACATGATGTAAACCAATAAGTGCCCATGTTAATGTTGATTGATGCGGGTGTGTATTGCATGGTGGACTGGGGGTGCATATGTCTGTCTGAGTGCAGCTTCTGCCAGACTAAGGAACTGTGATGACGCTTGTTCTTGTTATATCCAAAACATAGCAGTAAAACAAACACAGAGACCATAATGTTGCAAAATCAACAGAATCCTAACGGAAAAGAAAGTATTTTTTTAATCACATAATGCCTACACACATGCAGCACTTTGCAAAAATTTTAGGCAATTCAGCCATAGAGTTGCATGCAATGCATTCAGGAAAATATACTCTAGGGTATGAAAATTATCCAGAATATACAGCCAGTCAAAACAACAGTCTTAGACAACAACAGAAACAACAAGGAGTCCTGCTACAAAGCCTGGATCTAAACATCAGTGTACCTTGGAGAATTGGTGTTGTTTCTAAGATAAATGTGCACACACAAAATATTTTCTGCTTGCTGCACTTTAAACGAAATTAACTGACCCATAACAACTATTAATGACATTGTTTTGGAAAGCATTCTTAAAGTGCCTGAAAGTATTGCACAAGATTATACATCTATGTGCAAGCACACGCATAAACAATAATACACACACATAAGCACACACAAAAAGCCTGCCATTCTGCCTAATGCCTCAGGGGTGTAAGACTGAGATTTAAAGCAATGTTCTTTTCTGTCTAAGCACCCGAAATTCCCTGCAGGCTGGCAGCAGGCAAAGGAAAGTCAGTTTCTCTTGTATTCACACATACATTTGTGTCTAAATCGTGTTAGGTTTAAATGCTGTTACCTTTTCTGCTGGATGTACAGAAAGCTTTAAATAACTTAGTTTCTATTGTTCATCAAATAAAAATACAAAGACTCTCTCTTCTCTGTAACATCAAGTATGCACCTGGAAAAACTAAACTGACCGTACACTTCACTGGTAATGAGCCAAAACCTCCTGCACATGTAAATACTCTAATGCATACACACACACGTACATACAAATATATACACAAAACACACACGCACATATGCAGGTACCCCAGACACACACAAACACCATCAATCATTCAGCCACCTGTGGCTCCCACATGCTACCTGCCAACTCTACCCTTTTTTTTCAGTCACTCACCAACTCGCTTCTTTCTTAACAGTCCTAACCATCTGTCTCCATACTTTATTATACTTTTTGTTCATGGTGGGACACAGACTGACTTGTGTTGATGGCCGTTTGCCACAAATAGACAACCTGTGACTAGAAAACATGTTGTCCTCACCACTCAACCCACATGTATATGTTTTGAAAGTATGTAAACACGATTTCCTCAAAACAAATACATGTCCTCCTTGTTTAGCAATTGCTACCAAGACTAAATGAGCAAGACAGCAATATTTCTCTCCCCTTTATCCCCTTTACTACAAGTAGAAAAGGCACAAAAGACCATGCACATGCAAAGCTGTGAGGTAAACAGGATCATGTGAGGTCTAGGCATTTTTTCAAAGTTCCTGTAATATTTAAGACATCTGAAACACTGAGTTCAATGTCCCTTGCTATTATATATGCAAATCTTTTTCCATTTATTGCTGTCTGGACTACACAGAGGACTGGGTGGAGGCTCCATTTGAGTTAAAGAATAATTTCAATTATTTTATCCAGTAAATATTACTAACATTTTAAAATGAAATTATGTTTTCTACCTTCCCTTCCAGGGTAGGGTATGCACCTTGACAAAATATTCCTTGTTACAATTTCTGCTATGCTTTACTGTACATTTCATATGATTTTATAAGAACCACTCAACAAAACAGTATTTAAAGCTAACACATTTTGAGTCCATTTAATATGAAAATACAACATATGGACAAAAGTGCTAGGCCACTTACACGTTATACTTACAGGGGCTTTTATGACATCCAAGTCTAAATCCCGAGGCATTATATGGAGTTATTCCCCACTTTCTACAGGATTTCTGAGTCTGTCTGTGTTTGCCCATCCAGAAAAGCATTTGCAAGGTCAGACACTGCTGTTGGATGAGAGGGCCTGGCTCACAATCGCCCACAATTTCAAAGGTGTTCAACTGGGTTAAGGTCAGGGCTCTATGTGGGGCAGTCAAGTTCTTCAACCCCAAATTCCTCCCACCGTGCCTTTATTGACACTGTTTCTTGCATCAGGGCACAGTCACACTGGAACAGAAAAGGGCCTACCCCAAACTGTTTCCACAAAGTTGGAAGCATAGAATTGTCCAAAATGACTTGGTAAGCTGAAGCATTACGATTTCTCTTAACTGAAACTAAGGAGCCTGGGCCAACCCCAGAAAAATAATACCAAAGCATGTGCTCCTGTCATTGACCAAACTCAGACTCGTCCATCACACTGCCAGATAGAGAAGCATGATTTGTTACTCCAGAGAACATGTTTCATGGATTGCGTGCTTTACACCAACCAATCTGAGGCTTGGCATTGTCCCTGGTGATGGTACACAGTTTTTGTGCTGATGTTAATGCCAGAGGTGGTGTGGAACTCTGCAGTTATTTAGTCAGCAGACCTTTGGCAAATGATTCACACACTGTGCACCTCGTCATTGTTGTAACTTTACATCATCTACTACTTTGTGGCTGAGTTGCTATGGTCACTAAATGCTTCCACTTTGCACTTACAAATAATTCATGTCCAAGGACCCCAACCCCAACCCTAAATATGAATGAAATGTTGACTGACAATGATGCATTGAGCTAGACTGGAGTCTGCAGTACAGGAAAGTCCTCACTGAGGATCGATGGTAACACCTGAGCACAGAAACAAGAATAAATTGTTGTGTAGGGCAGGCAGGCATTTATAGATGTACCGACAGAAGAGGAGTGTTTGGGGTGTGATCCTGCTCCGGAAACACAGATAAATTATCTTCAATAGCGGAATACGCAGGAGAGAAGAAATTTTAAGAACTGATTTGTTGCAGTGGTTGCATCCTATTACAGCGCCAAGCTTAAATTCAGCAAGCTCTTTCAATGACCCATTCTTTCACCAATATTTGTAAAGGCACAGTGCATGGCTCAATGCTTGATTTTATACACCTGTGGCAATGGGACTGCAGGAAACACCTGAAAAGAGGTGTAGCCCAAAATCTTTGTCCATATAGTATATATTTAAAGCTTTTCTTTCTGGATTGCACAGAGGACTGGGTCGAAGCTCCATTTAAGTTCAAGAATCATTTAATGCAGTAAAATTCATTTTATCTTTTTAAAATAATGCAAATGGTACAATGAAAATGTACAACTTACCTGCCTTCCAGGGTAATGTTCACAACCTTCCACTAATTATTCCATTATCATAATTGCTTTTACTCATTACTTTACATTTCACATGAAATACTGCATGTGAACCCCTCAACTACACAAACTTTGAAGCTGATTAGATATTTCATAAAAAGTCCTTTAAATATAAAAATAGCAGCCTGTTAGGTGCATAACATTCTTAAATGCTGATTGCATAATAACCAACACTCCATGCTCTACGTTTGAGTGTTTTGTTGCACACAAAAATATGTAATTTATGTACATTTAAAAACACATAATCTGCATACTAAAATTCTTACAAAGTTATATATAGTTCTCTGGATAACTAATTGTTAAACTTGTTGCAGCTGTGTAATCACTGAACAAAATGTGACAGAGGCTGTGAAAAACTAGGGACTCGGTTTCAGCAACTGAGATTAGAGGACTTGTTTGCATAAGAAATTATGTAGCCTAATGCCTATATGGAAACTTTGTATTCAGTGCTGCTTAGTAACTTATCATACCAATATTAACTTTTTTTGGTCATACAGTATGCTGATTAGTTCTTGACTCACACATTAAAGATTTCAACTAAAATACTTTCCCTTCAGTGCAATCAATGAACTGTCATGGCCATTATCTCATGCACAAATGTTCTTGAATGTGTTGTGTGACTACAGTGTACTTGTGACATAGGGATGACTTGTTGTGGGTGACAGTTAAAACTCTGATCACATAATGATGACCATCATCAATAAAACAGCAGTGTTGATGGTGGGTGCATGCGTGCATGTGTGCATGTGTGTGTGTGTCTTAGTCAGACATACGTAGTGGAATTTATACTGGAGTATCCAGAAGGGCACTCTTGAATACAGGCACCATTGTGGATGACGTATTCATAGCAGCCTGACTCCCGGTCCTGGTTCTGCTTTTTAGGCTGCTTACACTGGTCATGAAGTTCCTAGATATAAAAATAAGGGCAATTAATAGGGGGAAAGTATTTACATTCATCTAATCAAATAAAATCAAACCTCATTGTCATATGCACAGTAAGAAAATGTGTTTTACTGTGCAATGAGATTTTTACTTGGCTGTCCACAATGAATGCTAAACAATATAAAATCTACATGTAAAAAGTAATAATATACAATAATACAATTCTAGAAAGGCAGGATGTGACAGATACAATAGAAATATAAACTATGAAACTAGGCCAGTCCAGCACCTGGCTTCTTCTACTATGAACCCATGCGGTTGTAATAGCTGCAATGTGCGGTTCAGTATTGTACTGTCAAAATACACAAGGCCTTTTCTGAAAAAGATGCCACTTGGAGGGGAGTGTATGTTGCTCTAAAATCTGTTTATACCTTTTTAGATGTGCAAGTTCGTAGTACTATAGGTACTAATGCATCCATATATCATCACAGATGCAGGCTTTTAAATCGAGTGCTGAGAACAAGCTGGATGGCATCTCTCCTCTTTACTCTAGAAAATGCAGCACCCAAAAAGAAATTCAAATTTTGATTTGTCTCACCACCGAACAGTTTTCCACTTTGCCTCAGTCCACTTCAAATGAGCCCTGGCCCAGAGAAAACAGCAGTGTTTCTGGATCATGTTCACATATGGCTTCTTCATAGTTTTAACCCGCATTCGTAGATGGCACAGCAAACTGTGTCCACAGACAATTTCTGGAAGTGTTCCTGAGCCCATGCAGTGATTTCCATGATAGACTCATGCCTGCTTGCAATGCAGTGCCATCTGAGGGCCTGAAGATCATCAGCATCCAATACTGGTTTTCAGCTGTGTCCCTTGTGCTCAGAGGGGTCTCCAGATTCTCTGAATCTTTTGATATATTGTAATATTGTTCTGTAGGTGATGGAATATTCAAAGTCTTTGCAATTTTAAGTTGAGTAACATTATTCTGAAACTACTCCACAACATGTAGAAGCAGTTTCTTGCAGATTGCTGAACCTCTGCCCATCTTTATTTCTGAGAGAGTCTGCCTCTCTAAGATGCTCTTTCCATACCCAACAGTATTACTGGCCAACTAACTTTATTAGTTGCAACATGGTGCTCTAGTTTTCTCTTTTTAGTATCACTCATTTTTCCACCATTTTGTTGCCCTTGTCCCCAACTCTTTTGAAACGTGTTGCTGCCATCAAATTCAAGATGATCTAGTATTTCTCATGAAATAGTAAAATGTCGTCTCACTTTCAACAACTGATGTGTGTTCCATGTTCTTTTTTGAATAAAATACTGGCTTATGAGGTTTGCAAATGATTGCATCGTGTTCTTATCTATATTTTATACAACATCCAAACGTTGTTGAAATTGGAGTTGAATGATAATTTGGGTAATGACCTGCAATTATTACCAACCTGGCAGAAAGAGAAGCTGACGCAGCGCCAACCTCTGAAAACATAGTATCCAGGAGGACATTTCTCTACACATGTGTTCCCATGCTGGAGGTTCCTGCAGGCCACACAGCTACTGGCATTACCTGGCTCAGAGCAGCCACCCAGGCACTGGTCATGGCAGCACTGGCCTTGGAGGCTACACGCACCATGCTTACAGTTGTCCAAGCACACTGAAAGAGAAGAGAAAAGGGAAAGAAGTGATTAATATCAAGTCACACAATGTGAACTCATTTGTGATTCTATCTGGTCCCCACAAATTCTCTATAATCACAGCTTATTTGACATTTGGGTTATGAGAGCTGTAAGGCTCATCCAAAAACACAAATATACAGTAGAAACACAAGGCTAATTGTTGACCGGGACATTTCTCCCTGCAGCTCTTTCTAGCATTTAGCAGCTCACAAAACATTACAACAAAATGGCCACCAAGTGGTGGTTTGCTCTGATCTGAGAGCAGTGAGGGAACCGCATGCATATTTGGTGTTTATGTACACACACGAACTATAAACAGGTGCTCACTCTGCTAGGTCGTATGGTTTCTTGTTGGCCTGTTATTGCTGTGGTTGCTCAAAGAGAAAACAGGAGCGGTTGTGCAGCAGAGTCATTACAGTTGTGTATTTTCTAATTAGTTTTTATTTTTATTCAGTTTTGAGGTTTTGTTTTCAATTCAGTTAGATTTCAGAGTGGGTTTGCTTGCTTCAGTTTAGTTTAAGTTTAGTTTTTATTAGTTTCAATGTTAGAGTTTTCCTCGTTATAAAATGGAATGTGTTTTTCAGAGGTTTACATTACAAATTACCTAACACTTTGTTAAAGCAGCTGACTCTCATCCATGTGGACATCCTGCATCTCAAAGAGATGTACCAAAGCCAAAACACCAAACAAGTCTAGTTTTTATTTCATTTTTTTTCCTCACCTAGTTTCTCCTGAAAAGGTCATAACCGTGTTAACATCAACAAATTTGTTGTTTACTTATTCATATTTGCACCAATAATTTGTCAACTCATATTAGTCTCAGACTTACAGAAGCTACCAACACAGGGGCTCACTTTTGTATTTCAGTCAAACAACTCATTTGAACAAATCAATTTAAACAACAGCAAAATACAAGTAGGGTTTGATGTCTAGGCTCCAAAGCTTATCATTCCCCACAATTATGCTCCATTAAAGTGGGGAGTGATAAGTGAAGATCCAACTGGAGCCTACAGGTACCTACTGGAGGGGTTGAAACAGCAGGCAGGGCGTGTCTGGTGCATGATGTGAGGAATTTGAGGCATGCTACGTGTATGTTTAACTGTTTAACTTCCAGACTTCACTGGAAGCCAATTCATTTGGTGGTTATGTGTTGAACATTTTATGAGTTTCAATTTAACCCAAACAAAAGTACACACTACACAAACACAAATTCATACTAGAGAACACGGTCAAACGAGCTCCAGCTACAAATTGTATGGATTCAGTATATGTACTAGCAATGACTGTGCACCTACTATAGAGTCTATACACCCAAGGGTCAACAACAGCAGCCAGCGTTGCCAAGGAAACAACCTTAATTGCCGAAACACTGAACATTGTGTGACATGAGCTTATGCCAGGTTTTGTTTGACCTATTGGGAAACAGCCTGAGAGTGAACTGTGATCAGATTAGCAGTCAGATCTGATCTGTTCGCTGTGATAGTCTAATAAACTGAATGTCATTGTCCTAGTGGGACAATAGAGACTCATTAGATATTACCTCAGACCAACCACTGATCTCTTATCATCCACTCATACTGGCTGGGTGGAACAGGACCAATAACTCAGTCTTAGTTGTGCATTGTAAAGTATTAACTGAGGCTGTAAGTGAGCACAGAGTCAACTCTGAGGTAAAGAAATAAAATATTTGCCAAAAATGCTGTGTCAAAAATTAAATCATTCCATTTAATTTGGAATCTGCTTGGTAAAACATCAAAATATTTTGTCCACATCTGATCTTTCCTCTGTGACTGAGTGTTAATTATCATTTCTCACCATCTCAGCTTTGATACCCTGTACAAATCGCACCACACGGAGAAAAAACCCACAGATGTAAAACCAGCTTCAAACAGTTTTAAGGTTACTTTATCCTGATTCAGGTCCCTAACAGGAGGAAACTTGCTGCATTCAAGGGAATGAAGATGACATTTTCATGAACCCATGGCAGTGATAAATCTTATAATCACAATTATGATCAGAACTTTTATATGTTTATATTGTTTGTGACCGTTTTAATGTCTGAATTGATTGCATGAGTTGAACTGGTGCCAAATGAGTTTTCCCACTGGGGATTAATAAACCTCTCTAATTAACTGTGATCACTGTTCTGTAGCAGCTAAGAACTGAGGGGGAAACATTATTCAGGTGTGAATCACACTGTTGAATAACCTAAAAAGTGCCATGGGGGCAATGTTTTCCAGCTTTTGTGGTATGCACCTCTGTGAGGACACAATAGGATTTCTTACAGAGGGTACATCTGGGGTCCCCATCCTTGCAATGGAAGACTGCTCATTGTGCTGCCTGAGTAAAAGCAGGGAGGACAGGCAAGGTTGTGGCAAGGGGTAAGAAAGAGTGGGATAATGAGGTTAAAGAAAAAACAATAATGAAGTGAGCAAGGGGGGAAACCCCAGAGAAGGAGAATGACTAATGTAGCAAAAAACACCATCTCCAACCTCTGGGGTAGTTCACACAGGGGTCGCTCCTCTACGCTGTAAACCCACCACTGCACACAATCGTCTCTGACCCACAGAGAAAAATGCATAGCTCTTCTCCAACCCTCCCCCTCTTGTCTGTCTGTGTGTACATGCTGAGACCACAGTGGCATCACGAGTGAGGAGGAGGGAGGGCTGATCCAGCTCCAGCTGATAATCCATGCCGGAGTGCTGCTCCAGCTCAGATCCACCCTCAGCTTCAGCCAATGTGTTAGCTGGCTGGGAGAGGCAGCCATTCAATGGCCTCTTCCATGTGGGGAGGAGAGACGCCCAGGGTTAACCCTGGTCTTGCTGGGACAGGCAGGGGGTAGCTGCAGCTAAAAAACCAAGATGCCAAGGAAGACAAACTGACTGCTGCTGCTTTGGGGGAAAGAGATCAAGCTTAAGGTTGGAGCAAGGCCAAAACAGAGATAGATGAAGCCACTAAATCAAATTTTGATAAAAATCCAAGCAATAAGAGGGTCAGGAAAAACAATTGTTTACATAAAGAATCACTAAGAATCAAAATCAGAATAATTCTATTAATCCCATGGGAGAAATTGAATAATAATTTAGTTTGCCTTTCATTTGCGTTATTCTTCACACATGTACTTGGATATGGAGGAATAACTCCCATTTCTATGTGACACAGCAGAACAGTTTCAGATGGCAGTACTAAAATAACAAAACAACAACATAACTGCAGCAAGATTACTCCTCATTCTGCTCACACTAGCTCAGTCAGCTCACTCATTCATTCATCCCTTCTTCCTACTCCACTGTCCTCTCCATCCCTCCTCTCCACCACAGCCTCACCCTTCCCTGCACAGCTATCTATTGCTCTATCTGCCCGCCTGCCTTTCTAGGCCACTCTGCCCCTCCCACTTTCATTCACACAACGCCTTGTTTTGTTTTCATGCTGACTTGATGGGGGGATGGAGGGAAGGAGGCATGGATGAAGGGATGATTTCACTGGCACTTCAACAACAAGAGGAGGAGGCAGAGGAAGTAGCATCCTGGAGAGGTTATCGCTCATTAAGCTAAGCACACACAACCTCACTGTGCCATTCAATAATTTTCCTTCTGCTTCCCTACACATGCACACAGTTCCAGTAAGGCTTTTTAAATGCAAACCCTGATCAAAGGTGTGTTGTGTTTACCTTTCATTTGGCCATGGGAGTAAAAGCCCTGGCTGCTTGGTCCTCAGGGAGGAATACAGGAGAAGCTGGACAGCCAATAGCATGCAGCCACACAGGGCAACACTTCCTGCTCTTAACACATAAAACCTCCCCTTTAATTGGCAGTGCTGTCTACAGGCAAAGAGCTGGGAACAATAACAAACACGTTTTTACCCCAGAGCCATTCACTCGGGAGAGCACATGCACGCACATACTCTTACACACAGCTGCTGGATTCATGTTTACTATATTTGGCCACAGTGGGAGTCCTAAACTTCAAAAGCTTTGCTATAAATGCTTCGAGTGATCTGATGTAAGACATTTGCCCTGAGAGAGTAGAGGAGAGAGCCTGGGGGAGGGGAAAGAGTGTAAACAAAAACACTGACTGCTGGGAGGCAGAGAGTGACACTATGATCACACGTGTAAATATACATGAAAATAACACACATGCAAAGGCAAAGGAAGAATAACAGTTGGAAGGGTAAATAAGGTAAGCTAAAGTCATATAACCATTAAAGTGAGGAAGGACAGGTGGAAAGGAGTAACAGCGTAATGGTAACACAATAAGGCTCTGATGAACTTCCCAATACAACATAACACCATCACCAGATCTTTTGTAAAGGCTTTGTTATTCAAGCTAATAATGTAACAGAAAAACCATATAGACAAAAGTACTGAGTCACCTACACGCTGCACCAACAGGAGCTTTTGTGACATCCCATTCTAAATCCATAGCTATTTATATGGCTTTGGTCCCCACTTTGCAGCTATAACAGCTTCCACTCTTCGGGAAGGCTTTCTACAAGATTTTTGAGTATTTCTGTAGGAATTTTTGCCCATTCATCCAAAAGAGGATTTGTGAGGTCTGACACTGATGTTTGACAGAAGGGCTTGGGCTCATAATCTTCATTTTAGTTAATCTCAAAGGTGTCCAGTGGGGTTAAGGTCAGAGTTTTTTGTGGGCCAGTCAAGTCCATCCACATCAAACTCATCCAACCATGATTTAATAGCCCTTTCTTTGTGCAGTGGGGTACAGTCATGCTGGAAAAGAAAAGTGCCTTCCCCAAACTGTTCCACAAACGTAGGAGACTTAGAAAACTTAGAATTGTCCAAAATGTCTTGGCAAGCTGACACATTAAATTATTATTAATATTAATTATCTCCCTTCAATAGAACAAAGAGGGTCCAGGCCAACTCCAGAAAAAACAATCTCCTAGCATCATCCCTCCTCCACCAAACTTTAGTGCAATCAGGCAGGTAACGTTCTCCTGGCATTCGCCAAACCCAGACTCATCTATCAGACTGCCAGATGCAGATGTGTGATTCATCGCACCACAAAACACATTTCCACTCCATCAGACATCCAGTAGTGGTATGCTTTACACCATTCCTTCTGATGCTTGGCATTGTGCTTGGTGATATTTAGGCTTGCATGCTGGTCCCAGGCCTTGGAAACCCATGCCATGAAGCTCCCGGTGCATGGCTATTGTGCTGATGTTAATGCCAGGGGAGGTTCTCCTTCACCAGTAGCCTAGACAATAATCAGTCTAGTTAGGATTAAAAGGCTCAAAATGTCAACATGCTAGAAATTCCATAGAACAATTGTCAATTTTCCACCTGGTTCAAGCAAATAATTTTTAGAGCTCATCTCAAACGGATTTTTTTTTCTTATTCTAAACCAGCAACAAACTACATTGTCTGTCACTTTTTGTTTAGTGAACTACTGCCAAAGAAACAAGACTAACTTTATATAATAAACATAATCCTCCATAGTGCAGCAAAACAGCACAACGTTATACAAAAGAAAGACCAGTAAAGCTGTTCCTAATATGCTGAAAACTACACTATTTAAATAAGTTCCTGGGAACTGATCAGTGTTTCCTTAGAACTGTTTTGTGTATGACTACAAATATACTAAGTAAATACAGAGATAACAGTCACGAAAACAAACTGAAAGCAACGGATCACCACATCTCCTCCCTTTCCATCAGTGTTATTTATATAATCCTGCAGATATGTCACTGAGACAGTGACGACCATGACACTACTGTGTCTCTTTGCATGGTATGCATGACTCACACAATGAAGCTTGAATCCAAAATGGTAAATGTTTGGACAAGACAGTGCTACATATCGGCAGATCAACTTTGTACAGCAACTCATCTCTGGGCAACATGCACATAATTAAACTGGGTGTTTTACTGTGCCAAAAGGTTAAATTTTCATTTTACCAAATGACTCACTGGTTTTATTGGTAGTATGTAGCAGCTGGTAGTCCACAGACAACAGTGTCCTCCACAGTGAAGGGGTTTACACATTCACCTCACATGTCAAAGGTTTGCAACCAGGAAGAGACACAAACCCAATGGCCAGTGTACTCCTAGTGCTGGTCCCAAGCCTGGACAAATGGGAGGGTTGCTTCAGGAAGGACATCTGATTGAAAAAGTCTGTGCCAAATCACATATTCATCTACTATGGCAGCCCTTTGGGAGAAAAGGGGGAAGCTGAAAGTACTGTCATTCTAATACACAGACAATAGTAAATGCCATAATAAAGTATTGTGATTTTGATGACAGGACATGGTTTGCTGTTGGTTGCTGCAGTGTACACTGTGGCTTTATAGCAAGAAGATCTGGGGTGTGAACCTGCTGATGACTTCCAGGCTTTCTGGGATGGATGGATGGATGGTTTATGCCAAGCTCTATTCAAGATAAAAATGTCAAGCTTACACCAACCTCCAGAAATCTGATATGACTGTGACATTAAGAACAAAGGTTAAAGCAAAGTATATATTCACTAAATGACTCATGTTAATATTAGGTTATCAATGGTTGGAACTGGCTGAAAAAGAACAGGGCTTTATCTCAAATGCAAACACCCACAGTTCACCCAGCAGTCTCAACATTAAGTTCACCCCAAGTTAGCAAACCTTGTTCACCTTCACTTGCACAAACCCTTCTGGTGAATGTTTATAGACATATTTACAAAAAAAAAAGAAGGAATACACAAAAATATAATTTCATTATCGAGGATTTTTTTTAATTGTCCTCCTTATACATTTTCTAGATTACAATTATTTTTATTTATCAAGCTATACCAGGGCACTATTTTTCTGTCACACAAAATCATGCCCTTTCCACATGTATGAATACCTGTCTCAACATGTCTACTTCTTCTACTAACATAAACAGTATCTTTCTGCCAATCTCACCATTTAAACGAGTGAAGGCCTATTCGCATTAGTAAGCAGTAAGACCCCAATATGTACACATCATTGTTTTTGCTGCCAAAAGTAATTAAAATGACAGCCTTTCATTACTTTGTCACAGAATCTTTAAAAAGAAGCATGTATGGCATTCATGAGCAAAACCTCTTATGAACCTGCCGTGTTTTAATCCGCCCATGCTTGAATAAGTACGTTTCATGAGGTGTCTCTTGCTTCACATTATATAGCCATGCATCTATCACACAGCCACTAAATATAATTGCCTTCTATTACTGCTGCTATTAAATACTAAAAAATTAATCGAAGCATCCATCAATTTATCCATTGTCTCAACCACAATTAGAGGTTTTTGGCTTTGCTTAAGAAAACTGAACAGCAGTTTGCGAGGGAGTAGAAACTTTTTCTTTTTTCTCCCACTTAGAAAGGCCAAACTTATTGTTTTTTTCATGATTCCAAACAGCAGCATTCAGATATCAAACAGCCTATTGTGATCTCTAGCCTGTTGTCACCTGGTCCAGTTCAACCTCTCTTTAATATAAGGTTCACCAATAATTATGTCTAAGCGTAGAATGAAACAAGAACAGCAGCATGAACACACACACATATGAAGATCAACAAATTGAAAGGGTGAATCTGGTTTAATGAGCATGGTTTTACTCCCTGCTTTGTCTGTCTGTTCATTGATTTTCTCGTCTGTGTCTTCCTGTGTGCTGGCCAGCTCTGCTGGCCCATCCAGTTACCATGGCGATGAGTCCAGACATAGACCGTCTGCAGTAATTAGCTGCATGCTCCCAATAGGCATTTTCTTAAACTTCCCTCCAGTCATCATTTTTGTTTGGTCCAGTCCTTCATCGTACAGAATCACTATCCCTTCACCCCTCTGACCCTCACAGACTTGAACTTTTCCCTCCCATTTGACCTATTCTCCTCTGTTGTCTCCTTTTAACCTTCCTGTGCACCTTTCTTTCCCTCTGTCCCAACCAACAGTAGGGTTGGTTGGCCACAGGTGATCAATCGCCTCCCCCAGAAAGCCAGTCACTCGATCTTTTTGCAGATGCTCAGGATGTAAGTGAAATGGCACTGATGGCTCTCTCACTTCACAATTGCTCAATTTTATCTTATTTTTTTGCTGCCTACAACAGTTCCGTCGTTACCATCCTCCCAACTTACTGATCTTCAAACCCTCCATGGTAAACCCTCTTCTATGATGTCCCTCAGTTCACAGCCACATTTGTGGCTTCACCTCTTCTTCCCCATAAATTCTCTCTCACCTCTTCTACATCACAACTTTCATTTTGTCATACTGCCACAAGCTCCAGCGTTTGCTGTTGGGTGCACTTTTTCTGACATCTAGATGCAAACATGAAATACACACAGAAATAAAAACAAGCTGGGAACACACAGATTTGTAAAAATGCTGTTATAGGCAACACATGATTTCTCTCACTCTCACATGCAGCAGAGAATAGTAGACAAAACAGACATTACTGAGATCAACATTAACTCTCTTGTTCACACGTGCACATAGAAAGAGATCCAGCAGGATTCAGTAACTGTCTGGCAACAGTGGGTGATGGAGAGAGGCAGTGGACAAGCATCCATCTAGAGCAGTGATTCTCAATTTTTTTTTCTGGCATGCCCCACTCAGAAGCTGAAAATGTTTGTGCCCCACACCACACAGAAACACACATTGCACATCTCAGAGTTTTATCATTATTAACATTTGCATGTTTTTTTCCTATAAAATGAAGTCTATTCACTTTCGTTTCATTTCGTATTTTTCACCTAGTTGGCTGTACTCCATCTGCAGCAGCTCCGCATCCCACAGTTTGAGAACCACTGATCTAGAAAGTGAGACACCTACATCACAGTCCTCATGATTATACTATGTAAAAAAAAAAAAAAAAAAAAAAACACAAAAAACCAAAAAAAAAAAAAAAAAAAAAAAAAAAAAAAAAAAAAAAAAAAAAAAAAAAAAAAAAAAAAAAAATTAGAAAAAAAAAATAAAAAAAAAAAAAAATATTAAAAAAAGGGGGGGGGGGGGAAGAAGAAAGAAAATGGGGGCTACATTTTACAGCGTTCACAAATCATTTCATAAAAATCTAACACTTTCATTTGTCA
>VUQH01046313.1:0-11377 GCA_015106775.1 Etroplus canarensis
ATGTTGAGAAGTTTGGAGACAAAGTCAGAGAGGCAAGGCTGAGATGGTTTGGACATGTTCAGAGGAGGGATAGTGGATATATTGGACAAAGGATGTTGAGGATGGAGCTGCCAGGCAGGAGGAAAAGAGGAAGACCACAGAGAAGATTGATGGATGTAGTGAAGGAGGACATGCAGAGGGTGGGTGTAAGGGAAGAGGATGCAAGGGATAGGATGGGATGGAGGCAGATGATCCGCTGTGGCGACCCCTAACGGGAACAGCCGAAAGAAGAAGAAGAAGAAGAAGAAGAAGAAGTACAATTCAGCCTGGATCCTTCTTTATTGTTAGTCACTGAAAAAAGTGTGGGATGCGCATTTTTGTGTGGTGTGATTTTGTGGCTTCTGAAGTGGGGCATGCTTATGACAGTTTGAGAACCACTGTTACAGTACAAAGCGTTTAGTGAGTGAGATTTGGCCTCTCTGCGATTCCGTAGAGAGGTGGAGTAGTCACGTGACGAAAGGTTGTGCTAGAGGAGTTCCTGGAACAAACAAAACAAACAGCAGCCTGCCAGCGGACGGAGCTCTAGCAGTGTGTCACTCTCTCCGACGTTTAAAAATTGTGTTTTTTTTTATCATGTGAGCCACAGCATGAAAAATCAAGAGCCGCTGGTGAATATATAACTGAGTAGAAACACGACGGACTGAGTGAATAGCCAGTCGTTAGCGCAGCTTAGCATTCGCAGTGTCTCTAGCTGTATCTCCGTGGAGCCCCGTCTTTTCGTTTTCCTCCCCTAAACGTGCTTTGTGATTACTTTGTTTGCGTTGAGACGCCTGCTAGTTCTTGCCTCGATATCCCTAAGCCGACGAATACTGTCAACGGAATATAAAAGTGTGTGTGTTGTGTGCAGCCAGTGGAAGTGTTTATCTTGTCAACGCAGCCAACCTCCGACTGCTTATCACAGGAAACACCTCGCTAGCTGTTCTCTGCCTGGTCGTTGTTGTGCATGTCCACATTACCTATGACGACTGGCGGTTTTCAGCTGATCAACAGTTTTCAGTTGATCGGCATCGTTTCTGCGGGTAGATTCCTCGGTCAGCTGTATCTCAGAGTGATCTGAGCTGTGGAAACTGCTGATGCGAGCAGACACTAAAAATGGAGGCTGTAAGACCAAAGAAGAACAAAGCAAAGACCAGCGGAAAATCTAAGGTGATTAAACCAAGAACCTTACAAGTTATTCTTTACTTTCTTCTCTAATCACGGGGAATGGAAGCCAATTTGAACAAGTTAACACACGGAAAAACACACTTCTTCACACTTAGGGACAATACAGATAGGCGACTAGCCGAATGAAAGCCCTGGACCCTTGACCCCTATAGTGAGGGGGTTGGTGGCTCGGTTGAGCTGTGGTTAACATGTTTGCTTGCATAATTTTGATCCTCTTTATCCTTTAGAGCAGGGGTGTCCAAACTTTTACAAAGATTGCCTGATTTAGTAATGGGAAAACTAGAGGTAGGGGAAAATAATTGATATAGTATCATATTGCAATATTGAATCGATGCAGGCATACCAAATATCCTGTTATAAAAACTGCAAATACAAATTCAGTAGTTTAGTACTAGAATAATAAAATCAACTGTATTTTTTCAGTCTTCCCACGTAATCTGGGTAAATTTTCAAATTCTTCAGTTGCTGAAGGGGCTGCATGACTTTTGTTGAACAAGCCACACCGTTGAGAATAAATGTAATGGTATCGTATGCCACACATTTACATTTAGTTAAGTTGGATGAGACTAATAAAGAGAGGAATTTTTTTTTACATTTATGACCGGTTTTAATGACAGTGTTGGTCAGTCTGTCTGCTTGCAGCAGTAAAAAATACTGGAGTGAGAGGAATAGGCTGAGAACTTTATCTTATTAGATAAAACAAATATTGACAAAGTTTGACTTCGGGACCATAATTTGCACTTGAAAAAAGATTTTAAAAAGTAATATATTGCAGTATATTTTATTGCAATACTCAACATATCATAAAATGTCTAAAATCGCAATGATGTCGTATCAGGAGTTAAGAATCGTGATAATATATCTGATAATTGCCACCTCTAGGGAAAATGCCCAAGGGCCAACAGTCTCTCCTGAGAATTTTTTTAAATCATGAAAGTTACAAACGTACATTTTGGGGCATATGTTCCCCTCTATTTTCATTTCACTGTCTTTGATTAACATGGCAACTTCATAGCTTGCTTTGGTGGTATTTTCATTTGAATCGTGTGCCTGTGTGAACAACAGCAAGCCCGTGCAGCAGCTCTGCCCCCCACAGTTTGAGAACCACTGCTGTAACATACAGACATCTTTGAGTTGCTTTACTTTTTAGCACATCCCTTGTTACCTTAACATGTCTGATAGTGTCTCTACATTGAATTCCCAATGCATGACAATACTCTCTTGACAAAGTAAGCAGACGCAATTGTTTTGGTTTTCAGTGAGAAAATATTGCAATTTCCATATCTACTGGAAGCAACGCTCTCATGATCTGTTTTTCTCTTTTTTAAGCTACAACATGGCAGAAATTGAGCTCATGACTGAAAGGTCATGAGCTCAAATTCCGGTCAGACCCCCACTGTGCCAAGACCCTTGGGCAAGGTCCCAACCACAAGTGTGCCTCTCTCCACCCAGCAGTAGAAATGGGTGCCAGTAAATTCTGGGAAGGTAACCTGCGATGGACTAGCATTCCATCAGGAGTAGTTTAACTCCTAAGTCGCTTCATGCTAAAGAAACTGGGATAAGCTCTGGCCTGATGAGCCAGTAGGCTCGAGTGTAAAAGCCCAACAGACTTTACCTTTTTTAACATTGATCACATGTTGCTTCCACCATAAGATTAAAAGAGAAATTACTTTTTGAACTTGTGTAATTTATTGCTACTGTTTGAAAGTGCTGGGAGCCATGAATAAATGCTTTTAAGAAAGCAGCCAGGGGCTGTATAAAATATGACCTTGGTCCATGATTGGCCCCTGGGACAAATTTTAGACATGTCTGCTTTGAAAGGAAAGGCCACTGAAAGTCAGTGCAAAGTTGTTCTTTTTCCCTTTATCCTATGAAGAAACGCTTATATCCTGATGGGAGTGATCTCTTCCATAACTACAATGACCTTATCCATTGTGGATGAAGTGTCACTAAATGGTTTGATAAATGTGTAAATTATGTGAATCATATTCTGTGATCTTCACAGTGGCCAGATCTCAGTCCAGTTAAAATCTTAGGGACGATTATAGACTGACATGTTAGCACACTCCACCCCATCACCAAAATACCTAATGAAGAGGTATCTTTTGAAAAAAGGTGCCTTGATCCCTCCAGAGGAGTTCCAGAGACTTGGAGCATGAATACCAATACAAGTTGAAGCTCTAATAGATACACATATGGTTTTTCCTTGAATTTGTCACCCTTCTATATTTTTATGCTTTTGAAATTGATAAAGAATTGGATGACTCACAAACACATACATTTTGCTTCACAGTGGCAAAATCCAAAAAATAAAATAAGAAAATTCATGAATAAATATGCACAACTAATCAGGCATCATAAGTCATTATTTTTGCCACATTCAATGTTTGTTCTTCAGTCATATGACTTGTCACATGTGGAAAACTGTTACGCCACCTCAGTTGTTAGCCAGTGAAAAAAACTGTTGTTTCACTGTTTTGTATACACAGCTGATCAGGAAGCAGAAGCAGGCAGAGGAAGACAAAACAGCCACAGCTCCCTCAGCCGTATCTGAGGCGTCCACTTCTGACTTCATTGACATTCTTCTGAGTTTGCCATATCAGGAAAAGGAAGAAGAGCATAAGCAAGACACTTTTCAGATCCCTGAGACCACAGCACAATCATCAGACCTGCTGCTTGAAAAGCAAAAGACTTGCTCAGCACAGACTTCATCCACATCAGTACTGACTAAGACTCTACAGCCAACTCTGAATTTATCAACAGTCACATCACAGGTTACAGCACCAGAGTCACAGAAAGAGGAGGAGAAGAGTGGTGGGGTGGAAACACAGGGAGCTGAGCTTAAAATTGTGCCACAAACCACTGAGTTAGAAAAAAATGCACAGTCATGGAATCAATCGTGTGTTTTAACTCAGTTCGAAGTCCAAAATGTTCCAAGTGCCCCTGCACTATATCCATCTCTCCCTACACTGGAAGAAGGCTCTGTGATACAGCTCTGTGAAGAAGCTATTAAAAACTCTGGAAAGGAACCTGCAGTGTTGGCACTTCCTGAGCAGGAATCTTCTCCTCCAAGCTTGCGACCTCTGGAGTCCGTGACTGAACTTTCTCGGAGCAAACTCTACCCAGAATTACCCAATAGAGATTCAGAGATTCAGGTGATCTGATGCACCAAATATAACATCAAGTTGTGAATACTAAGATTGTATGGTTAAATTACTGGTTTTTAATAATATGGTCTGCATTAATCAATGTTTTTGCTCTGTAGCCATTCTCATTGGAGCAGCTGAGTGTCTGGGAGCCAGGCGGAGGGTTGCGAGCATGGCTGGAGGGTGTCGACGTATATGCATCCCAGTTCTGTGCTTTGGCTCGACAGGACAAACACGAACTGACTGAACTGCTACAGAACTACTGGCGCTGCCGCAGACAGCTGACCCAGTCACACACTCAGCTTCACACACAGTCATCTGAATGCAAGAGCACACAGAATCGACTTTGGAGCTTCAGAGATGAACAGCTCACACTCCAGGTGCGTGTGTGTGTTTTATCATTAAATCAAAATATAATGTAAAAAGAGGAAAAATGCTGTCACATTTGTCATTTCTTTCCTACAGGGTGTGTGTGCAGACCAGACAAAGGTATGTGGATACCATCGCTTTCAGCAGGCAGAATTTAGTGAGAATGTGCTGGCTGAGCTAAGAAGACTATTTGAAGCTTGCAGTGAGCTGCTCCATCAGAAAGTTGTGCTGCATGCATACACTGCTCTGCTGTCACGTCTCCAGGTGGAATCATATTTATACAGTCTTATAAAAGGTAAGTGGTTTCAGCCATGCCTGCAGTACTGCTAATCTACAGCGTGGATACATCAGTTTTGTTCTTTTCTCTTGATTTTTTTTTTTTTTATAGATTGCTCTGGCAGCCAAACGCAACCTTGTTCTCTCCAACCCTTGAAAGAGGCCATCAGTGTCCTGTTTAGTTTCACACGAAGAGTCCTTGATGACACACAGTTCCAATCAGACATCCACCACTGGCTTGAAAGATTGGTATTCGCATAAGCATTGGAGCACTTTTCCAACTTCATGCCCCAGTGGTCAAGGCTGTTTGTTGGTGTGATTCTTCATGATTTTCTGCTTTATTCTCCAGGTCGCTGTCCTGCTGCATGTTGGAGGGTCAGGCGAGCACCTTTACCTTCTATGTCATCTTCTGTGCTGTCCTGCTGGGGTGGGAAAGTGGGCTGCACACTTCCTTCAGGTTAGTTAGTGACCGACATCTTTCATTTATTATTTGCATGTCAGTGGTTGTGCATGCAGTTGATTAGAGTTCTCTTTTTATAATCTGCTCCAGATTCAAGTTTGGGGGAACACCTATGGAGTGCAGCACTTTATGCAAGCTCTAGCCATCCTAATGTCACCCGTCAGGTAAAAATAGGAGTCTCTACAGTAGTAACTACTTCTTACTTACTACTCCACTCTACTTACTCTAGATTTATGCTTAGGTCATCTTTTCAGGAACTAACAATCTCTAACATGCAGGGTTTTGTTTTTGCTTTTTGTTTCTGACTCAGACACCGTGCAGAGTTCCTCGGCCATATGAAGCCATGTGACAGCCAGAGCTCAACAACTTCTGGACCTGAGTCTGGCAACTGGACCCTAGTGGATGAAGGTGGAGAGGAGGTAAGTGTATCAAAGTAATGAGACAAAATGACAGCTTCATTTTACAGTGTACAACAACAACAATGAATTATTTAACGAAGGGGCTACAAGTTAATATTTGGAAACATTTCAGATTAACTTCTGTACAAGAGAAACTGTATACAGAGGAGAATTGCCACCTTCAGAACTTGTGAGAAAGTCCAGAATGAATAATGCCTATGGAGTAGCTGTAAAGTTCATAGGGTTAAAAAAGATCTCATTTTAATTGTGGTTCAATAAATTTGGACCAATTTAGCAACTATATTAGTGAATCCAAGTGTTTAGTGGGCTAAATTGTTTTCCCTGTAAGAAAAAACAGAAGAATACTTGTAATTTTTAATTTCACTTTTGGCACATTGCCATGTTTGTGAAATTTAAGCTAAAATGCAGGCTTTTTATGTTTTAACAGATGTAAATATACATTTTAGCCATTTAGCTTCATTAACTTATTATCGATTGCTGTTTGCCCTCTAAAGCCCTCTAGTTGAAATGCAACCAATTTCAGTATATATAGGCTTTCACTTGAAATAAACAATATGTTATTTTCTTAAAACTGATTGTATGGAAGCATGTCAGTGTTATTGTCTGGAAAATTCAACTTATTTTTCTTTTTCCCTTTTCAATATTGTAGCAGTTTACCTTGCAACATAAAGCACCTTGAGGCGACTGTTGTTGATTGGTGTCTTATAAAAATGTACCTTTTGGCTGCTCCCTTGTATTCTCCACCAAGGGGTCGCCATAGATTGGTGCTATATAAATAAATTAAATTGAATCAAATTATGACAGTTATAAATATAAAGACTTCTTGTTTGTAAAAAAGCTCTGTTAATGTAGATAGAGATTTGAAAAAAAACTTCTTGTCTTTGTTCTGATCTGCTGAGTCACATTGATAATTTGCTAAGAAAATGTGCTAAATGAACCCCAGTGACCATTTAAATGTCAGCCTGCTGGCTTAAAACCACATCTGCTCCCAGTACTAATGGGTTGCCTAAGAACCACTTTGTTTTGAAAGGCTTCTAGAGACACATTATATCACAGCACATATTATGTCATTCTTCCTTTTCTAAGACAGCGACTTATACTAAGTTATAAATAAAAGCAAGTATCCTCTACCTTGCACTTTTCTTTTAAAAAAGGTTAAAAATAAGGCCAGTCATAACATATTGCAAACAGGTGGAGCATCTAGTAACTCAGCTTCTAACCATATTGTCCTGCTATTCTCTGTGTTCAGGATGAAGACCCAGAAAGCACCTGGTTGCTGCTCTGTGAGGAAGACCTGATCGCCTTGCTGACCCAGTTCCCCTTCCAGCAGCTCTACTCGCACATGCTGGGGATGAGCAAGCAGGGTAAGAGAGCCAGTCTGACATGTTTACCTATTGATTTGTGTGACATGGTGTGAACTGATGGACTCCTCTGTCCCCAGGTGTGTATGAGCCCCGAGCCTGCTCCAGTCAGAAGATGATGCGGGTGTTTGCTTTTGCTTCCTCACTCATTGAAATTCTCACTCTTGGCCTGCAAACCTATAACAGAGCACGATACAGACAGCTCGTTAAACGAATAGGACACATCATACGGTAGATTGGCTGATAATATAAGTTCTGTACACTTACACTTCTTAAGCCATATCATAATGCCAGAGAATACCTGAACTAAAAGCTTGGCTTTTCTCCTCTGCCTCAGAATGACAGTGTGCTATGTCAGTGACCACTGGGCCCAGTATGTGAGTGTGACTGATGCTGGTGGTTCTAGCTCACAAGTACACTCTCTGACTTTAGAGAAATTGCAGCTGGAATATGATCATCTTTTCCTCAGAGCTGTTTTACATGTACTTAGAAACAAAAGGTGAGGAATAAGCGCAAAGTTTCCATCTTAACTTGTAACAATTTACGTTACAGGCTTTGATATTTACTTTATGTGTTCTTCCCTCACAGGTTGGGCATTTGGTTGTTTATGTCTGAGATGCCATATGGGACTTTATCCAGCTCTATGCTGTGGAAGATCCTTTATGTCATGCAGTGCGCAGAAACTGCAGGGCTAGAAACACTCAGCACTGCTAGCAACACATACTCCTGCATTCAGGCTCTCAGAGGTACCAGTATACACACAAATTCTTAAAACTAAAATGTGCATTAATGTTTAGATGTCTCCACACAGTTTCATCATCTTCATAATAAAAGTTTAATGCAGTTTTTAAGGCAGAGTGATGAAAAATACCACGAAACATTGATTTGAGTTTTTCTCAAACTACTTGAACTCAGTTTTTAATGCACTTGAGTTATTTGCTGCATTGGCATTTGAAAAGCACCAAATTCTGTCATGCAATTCTTCTTAGTCTGGAGTTCCCATTGTGATTTTTTTATGACTCTCTGTTACAGACCCAAAGCACCAGGAGAGTTTTGAGCAATGGCTTTGTGAGGTTAACAGCTCTGACGGCATCTCCCTCCTCACTGCACTAGCACAAATGGCAACACCTACTCAGCACTCTGACCCTTCATTCATCACTACTATAACTCTGCTGATTTACCAGGTATGTCTTCTGAAATACTAGAAAATGGGAATAAAGGGGGAGGAAATAGTTATTTAGGGATTAAACTGAGTCACATACAGACTGTAATTGAAATCCAAAGGTTAGCTCTAAAGAAACTCTTTGTGAAACACATTTACTGTGTGGATGATTTACATGTTTTCATCATTCAGGGCATTTTAGATGAGGAGTAGCTGTAGTAATCATTCGACATCCATAGTGGACATCCATTTTTTAATTTGAGCAGAGCACAATTTGTAGCTTTATTTTAAATACATTGATTCTACTGAATAGTGATCATAAAGAAAAAGTGCAAGTTTTAGGAATAACAGTTATTCATTTTTCATCTTCTCTGATTAGAGACTGTACTGTGTCTATCTTGTCCTTTGACATCCCTTTCTTATGTTTGCTTCAGGTGTCTTATGTGAGTGTGTCCACCAGAGAAACTTATTCCAAGGTGGGGAGGGAGTTGCTGGCTGCCATAGCAGCCGCCCACCCAAATGTTATCTCTGTGCTCCTGGAGAGACTGAGAGAGACCATACAGACTGTGGGAATGGTTGGTATTTCTGTTCCATAATAAGGGTTTTAACTGTGAGTAGTAAATAATTTTAAAATGTATTATTTGAGCAATGCCGCATTCATTCATTTATGTTTATGTGTTTCATGTGTGTTAGGTGGCTCTGTACTTGTGTAAAGAACTGCCTCTGAGTCTTTGGCAGCCACAGCCAGAAGAAATATGTGTGATTGGAGCCTGGCTGCTTCAACATCCTCTGTCAGCTGTGGAAAACCGGTTGGCGTGTGTCATCCTTGAGGGTCTGAACTGGGGTTACGCTCAGGTAGACAGGATTTTCAACATTCTCGGCAGCAGAGTTGTAAGTTTGCCATTAAATGACTAACCTGTTTCGTCCTGCAGGATGGCTCTTTGGTCCTGTCTTCATTTCTCCACAGCGAGGTGGCACTGCTGGTGGCTGAAGCCTATCAGAAGTACCTTACAGACAAGCCATATAGTGGCCTCATATCAGAAGGAATCAAACAGGTCACACATTCACACTTTCCCCACAGACACTTACTGTGGGTCACTACATCTCTAACAGGTATTTCTGCATTACTTTGTGTGTTTACACGTCATTCTCTCTGTCTTATTTACTTTTAGGTGTCTTACCTTGCCAGTGTCCTTCGTTTGGGCGTATCTCCCGAAGCATCATTTAGTCAGTGGGCATGGCAGCTGCTGTTGAGGCTGAAGCTCCATGGCAATTCTCAGAACCCGAAAGGAGCCTGGGCGGTCCCTGCTTTGGCATCCAACCCACCTCCAGAGCTCACACGCACTCCTAGCATGCACTCTGTTCTTAGGGCTGTGAAAGCTGGTATCCCTATTGGATGCTACCTGTCCATTGCAATGACAACAGTGGGACATAGGTTTGTATTCACACCTACTAGCAGAATATTTGATTATCTTGCTCGTTGTGAGGGATGGAGCTGATTAGACATGAAGAACATAGTGCAGTCTTAAGAAAAGTGGGCTTTATTTTATCCAAGACATGCAAGACAAATTGTACAAATGTCAACTGGAACTAACAACCCAAATTCGAATTGTGATGGCAGCTTAAGATAACAAACTTAACTGCTCAAACTCAGCCTAACAAGCAAACAGACAAAGGAGGAATTTGAATACTGGCTGATCATACCAAGGTGGACACAAAAATAAACATTAACAGATTATCTCAGTACAACGAAACAGAAGCCAGAAAAGTACAGAGTTGTACATTTGATGTCACAGTCCAGCTCATGAGCCATGAGAAATAGTGGAGGAACACAGCTTTAACCAGAATTTGCAAATTTATTAACCAAAACAAGCAGGAATCAAAATTAGCTTCATGAGGTGTTTGTCAATGTTTCAGCCATTTGATGAGTGTTAGGTGTGTGGTGTTGTATAGTGTAAAACCTAAAACAACCAGGCTAAAGCTACACAAACACAAAGCATGGCGCTGGGTAGATGGAGCTCTTAAATGCTACAGAAAGACTGGCCGAATGCTTCCAGTTGCTTTGATGAACTCTGCCTACTAGGAACCAGCAAGAAAACAGGCACAAATAGGGGGGAAAAATACAGCAGGCAGAACACTGTCGCTACAAAAGTTAACAAAATGCACCTGCTACAAATTGAATTAATGTAGTTCAACAAATGCTAAACATAAGTATGAGATATCAACTCAACGATTGTGTATCATAATTTATACACTACCAGTAAAACGTTTGGACACAATGGTTTTTCTTTATTTTCATGACTGTTACATTGTAGATTCTCACTGAAGCCATCAAAACTATGAATGAACACATATGGAATTGTACAATGAAGAAAAAAGGGAAATAACTCAAAACATGTTTTATATTTTAAATTCTTCAAAATAGCCACCCTTTGTTTTGATTACTGCTTTGCACACTCTTGGCATTCTGGTTTTCACTTCACAGGTGTGCCTTGTCAGGGTTTATTTGTGGAATTTCTTGCCTTAATGGGGTTGGGACCATCAGTTGTGTTGTGCAGAAGTCAGGTTGATACACAGCTGACAGCCCTATTTGACAACTGTTAGAATTTATTTTATGGCAAGAACCAGTCAGCTTAGTAAAGAGAAACAACAGCCCATCATTACGTTAAGAAATTAAGGTCAGTCAGTCCGGAAAATTGTAAAAACTTTGAATGTGTCCCCAAGTGCAGTTGCAAAAACCATGAAGCGCTACGACGAAACTGGCTCAAATGAGGACTGCCCCAGGAAAGGAAGACCAAGTGTCACCTCTGCTGCTGAGGATAAGTTCATCCGAGTCACCAGCCTCAGAAGTCGCAAGTTAACAGCACCTCAGATCAGAGCCCAGTTAAATGCCACACAGGGTTCTAGTAGCAGACACATCTCTACATCAACTGTTCAGAGGAGATCTTTATGGCCAAATAGCTGCTAAAAAAAAAACACTA